>JARKIE010000508.1:0-53098 GCA_029378255.1 Mycena rosella
CATTCCTGGCCATTCTCCCTGTCGAAGCGAATGAGGCAGAAAGCATGAAGATATATGCCAACCATGCGGAGATTGGATCGCGGGCTTATGTGATGTTTGAATCACTGATGGTGGAGAAGGAATTGTTATGCAAGGCGGTTGCAACTCTCAACACAGTGCGGCGCAAGGGTAACGCAGATATTAGTCTTGCAGAGCTTCCAGAGGACGACTGGTTAGCAGAATAATCTAAATTACATTTTTATACGACTTTTTCGAGGCGTTGTAAGGCGTGGAAGAAAAAAAATGGCTTAGAGGCAAAGTTCGGACAAAATTTGAGTCGGACGCGAGCCAGGAGCATAATTCGGACAAATCTCTGAGCTTGACCTCAGCCAGGAGTTCGGACAATTTTTTTTTTTGGCCAGATTTGGGATCTAACCTCCAAAGGGATAAACATCGGTCCTTGTGGCGCATACAGCAATCCGACAAACAACACGTGATCTATACGCGCATATTGAAAGTCCTAACATATGCAAATGACCATTGA
Organism: Mycena rosella; assembly: GCA_029378255.1. Classification (NCBI taxonomy): domain Eukaryota; kingdom Fungi; phylum Basidiomycota; class Agaricomycetes; order Agaricales; family Mycenaceae; genus Mycena; species Mycena rosella. The sequence continues at coordinate 524 of JARKIE010000508.1, forward strand.
AAAAAAGAAGACGCCTCGAGAAATTTGAACACAGCCGATGATTTGAACCAATTACAAATCACAAACACAGCCACTAATACTTCACAGAATATGAAGCAGATTTAAAGGACAGCCACTATTTTATATAGCACAGCCACTATTTTGCATTGCAATCTTAAATTGGGGCATTTTTAACCACACCTGAAAAAACTCATGTCAATTGATTAAAATAACGATTACTATAAGTACTCGTAATAAATGTGTGCACAAATGCAGTGAGCTCATGTGGGCTTGAGATATCGCCTGGGCCAATAATCCCCTTTGATGCGGATGCTTTGATGGAGGGTGTGGGCATCTTGTCCCGCTCAGTCTCGGATTTTGCGGGTGTAGCCGGGGTGATCCTCAGTGGGAGCACTGAGGAAGCCATGTCAGAAGACAGCAAGCAAGATACAAGCTCGAGGATCACGGCAGGATGATGGCGGTTGGGACCAACAGCAGGGCTATCACATAGCTCAAAGGGGACTCGGCATCAAAGACTCTAGAAACAACTCTGAAAGTTTCATTCGAGGCATAATCTAATATTCGAATCCCACTCAGGACACGAAGGGCAGAAAAACTTGGTGCTGAATGCCGTGAAAGAGTTACATATTTATGTCTCATCGCCTCGGACTATCGCGTTCCCGATGTTGCATAAATCAAAACACCACGTAAACTTCTGGTGCCGGAAACTTTTTTTACCAAAAATTCAGAATACAGTGACAAACCCCCTAACGAGCTGTCATCAGCGAGCAAAACACTAGCTTGTTTAGGTACTTGGAGGTCACCGACCGCTCCGAATTTTTGTGAGGTGAATGTCCTCATTATAAAACTCCCATCTGCAAAAGGAATTGAGTGAAAGGTCCCCGTGGCACGCTCACAATTGAGTTTTGTTTGCACCATTATTTGCCACAATTTTTTGATTCCAAATTGCATGAGCCCGGTGTGATAAGGACCGCGGTGCTACGGTGTGAAGGAAGTCGGCTTCACGGGTGTAGCTGGTCTGTCCTCTAGGGGGATTAGCGTTGGACACTTGAGGGAGGTGTGCATAAGGGTTGCGAGCTGTGTTTGTTCCAGGTGGGAGTGAACTCGGGTGGGATATGCAGGTGAGTGTGTGTGTGTATGCTCGGGCTGGGGTGTACTGCGAGTGCAACGGGTTACGGCTGCGGAGGGTGAGTGAGGTGCGAGCTTAGGATTTAAGCTGCAAAGGAAGGGTGAGTGGAGCCCGAAGGTGAGTCTGGACTGTGGTGTGGTGGTCAAATCCTATGTATTGGGTGGGAGAGTACAAGTGGGCAAACACATCCCAGGGATTGACTCCCGAATCGAATCAAATGAATCAAATGTAATCAAATGGAATCCCCTGCACTGCTCATAAACCTCGCCTCTTTTATACCTGCTGCGGCACAGCCTCCGGGGCCCGGCGTATATCGAAACGACCCAAGGTAATGGTCCATCGTCATCTCCCAAGGTCTAACACACTCGTATTCGGGGCGAGAACATGCGAGGAGACCAAAACACCCGAACGTGAGGCGGGAAATATGCTCGTATTCAGGGTGTCTTGCTTTGGCAAGGACCCGAATCAACAGATGCACTGGTACGAGTCCGAACACGAGGCAAAATACGACGGTATTTGTGGTGCCTTTGCTGAGGTGAAGACCCGAACCAACGGGAACGCAGGTGCGAGCCCTCGGGTTGCTACAGATTCGGGTGGAGTCGACGGCGAACGATAGCTGTGCCCCAAAAGACGGGGTCCAAGCCCGAAATACAGTCATGTTGGGGTGGGCGGATGCATCCGGAGCACGCTGTGTGTCCGTGCACGTGTGTGGTGAGAGCCGCCTGGTTGTATTTGAGTGTGGTGAGAGCCACCCAGTCGTGTTCGAGTGTGGTGAGAGCCACCGTGCCTGGTCCTGGCATCGCTGGCTGCATCCGGAGGTATCTGTCCGAATGCGGCTTCTTGGTGCGTCCCAATTCGGAAGGAAGGGTGATTCGTGCGTGTGGTTGTCGATACAGCATGGGTGAGATGCGAGGGCATATGCAGAGCGTATACAGCCCTCACACCGGTCAACCATAACCGACCTGTTGCCTCTGCAGTGAGTCAGGGAGGGGGGTTTTCTATGACCCTGAGTAAGAATATCAACATCCGGGAGGCTCAAGTTGCATGGATGATGCCCAATCAATTATTTTGTAGTGTTTTGCTCTCCCGTGATTTGGCCAAATTTGGCCTTCCAGATTAATCAGCCTCGTTCTCCACCAAATCAAGACAGAATCACATTATTCTTACATGACCGAGGCTCGGGGATATCTCGGGCAAGTACGCAATTCAGTGTGAATCATACAGAATGAGAGAGAATGCTCAAGAACAGTACAGGTACAGAACAGTATGTAATATTTATTATATGACTCAGAGTGACTTGGATAGACAGTATAAATACAGTAGGAAAAGACCACATAACCTTACAAGCTTGTACTACCCACCCTCGCGGGCATTGTGTAAATCTTATATTGATTGAACCAAATATTGCGTGAACTCAAGGATTGAATACTTTGAAGCAGAAACCCCAACAAACTTGTAGATCTATTGCCCAGAAAGCAGCCGCCTTCGTTGAGCGCTTCGTTAGGGGGTTTGTCACAGTACTTTCATACCTCATATTTGAGTACTGTATAATTATGTTCAATTCGACCGGGGGGGTGATGTGTGACCCAAATCAACAATTTGACCATTCAACCAAGGCCGAAATTTGGCATGACAGTACCGAAATTTTCGACCACTGGAAAGAAAATTTTCAATTTGACGCATTGTGGACACGATTTTGACCAGATTTCGAGGGGCCGTGATGGAATTTACATTCGACCACCCGGCGGGTGATGCGTGACAAACTACCAAAGTTCACCATCAACCAAGGGGGGAGTAACGTGTGATGGTTGAATTGAATGTAATAGTACAGTAGTACTAGCTGCTAGAATGCATATCAAAAAATCCTCCCAATCGCCTACGTCGAAGCATTGATGGCCGGCGGATGATCACGTGCCATCAAAAGCGCGTGCCCACGTCCAACCCACGTCAGACCGCTAATTTACACCGCCAACGGTCAAGCACGTGGTCGCCAGCTGGATGCGACTCGCCTGATACATGTCGCTGGAGGCTCACCTCAGCATGGAGGAAGGTGTCAGCCAGCTTTATTCCGAATAGATCCATGCTGGACCCAGCTCGACCTGGTAGCCAGCTGAACCCCCGGCTGGCATCTATCCGGATGCACATCTGTTATACAACCTTGCCATTCGACAATGAATCAGATGAAAACTGAAATGCATTCAGCTGTATATATCACACAGTTACCGGTGTATACAACAGGTAGAGTCTCGTAACCGAATCTCATTCTACTCGTCATCGTCCTCGCGGCTTCCGGCAATTTGGTGTGCCCTTGAGCTCGTAATGGCAAGCATCAATTCTAAAGAACCTGAAAGTAAGTACGGGAGACAACACTATCGGTATCACAATTGGCTTACCTGGGTCCTGGTGCGCGCGGTACGGCGTGCTGTCACGAAATATTTCCTAATCGATCTTGGCGAGGAGCGATGAGTTACATTGATCGGTGAAGACAGGACGCAGTGCTTGGCTCGTTGTCAGGGTGGTCTTGATGAAAGTCGGGGTAGTTGTAAGCACCGACAACACGACAAGCCGGAGAAGGGACTTGGACAAAGAAGTGGGTCTTGCAGCCCGTGCCAAAGTCTTGATTTAATATAAGGGGACAGGATAAATCTTGAAGGGTGCTTCTTTGCGTGGCACTCGGAGTTTTAATATACCAAGCGGCCCAAGTTAGATGGGTGTTAGGGCTTGATTGTTTGCAAACTTGGTTTGAGGGATCCGACTGCAGAAGCGCTGCCGAGGATTGATAGGCTAGGAGCTTGACGGGAGCGTCCCCAGCTGTGTTGCCCACGCTTGGATTCACACGCCACCGATGCGGAATAGCCGCGAGACGAACCGGTATCCATCGGGTGCCTTTCGGCTTGATGTGCTGCTCCACTTTCTTGGGCACCTCCGTGAACCTCGAGCAGTGCCTTGAATGCAAGGATCTTGCCCGCGGTGTCAGGTGTATACTTACGGAAGATCGTGCAACACCTTCGATGACCGCCACAAACGTCCTCTTGTCCCTGAGCGAGATTGCGGGCGGCGGAGGGTAAGTTTGAGGCGCGCCAAGGGCATGGTGGGCCGAAGAGGATGATACTGCGTCGGGGCGATGGGGGAGGACGGGGTACCAATGCATAACATAGATTTTTCACCCACAGAGGGAGAACGGGCCTTGTACAGTTTTGAGGCGGGCGCCACACTGTCTTGACTTGGATGACGTTGGAAGCTTCCCTATCCAGGTCGACGACGCTTGAGCACAGCACTCCATATCTTTCCCATCTTAGCAACGCCGCGCTGCGAGAGGAGGAAGAGGAAAGATATTAGATAAAGTCAAGAAGCGGAGAGCGAGAGGTTGACCGATTTGCACGTGATGACACACAGTCATAAACATTGCGCACGGACCGGCCCAACGCCATCAACGAGACAACTCAGAGACGGTAGGTGCAAAAAAACTTCCACATTCATCCCCATCTGTCTGGGAGAATACTGAGACCCTGAGCGGCCCGTCCTGCCGCCGGCTCCGACCCCACCACGTCTTCAACTATTTTAAGTTGGTTTCAAGATGACTCGTTCAAACGTTCAAACAGAACATAGACTTCAGATTTGACTGTGGGTGCATATCAGCCTTGCGATAGGCCAGTCAACGCGGGCATCTGGTGCTCCATTCTTTGAACCCCAAAGGGTGCCGATACCTTGGCCAAACTAATCCTGGACAGTCATCCGATGGCCAGCTGGAAGGTTCAGCTGCAAGAATTAGCTGGCAGCCAGCTGGAAAACAGCTGGGGGCCAGATTTCTTGGAAGATAGCAAACACCTGAGCATTCCAGGTGAGATCGACGTGGGGGCACTTTGGCGGTGTACAAGTCATGGTAGGTCATGGTGTGGCTTGCTTGCCAAGCCACCCCACAAGCTCAACGCCTTGCCAGGCAGTTTTTCCCCAGGTGCATGGTTTAGTCGCGCTACCTGGCTGCTCATAGCTGCTTGCAGTAGAGAGACATTCCGAACTTGTGGTGGCTCCCATATTGAGCCCTCTCTGATGCGCAAGGTAGACCTTGGACGTGTCCCTTGGCATCGAAGCCACGAGACATGGATTATTTCATGCCGGAACTGGTGCGTCCTTCGTTGTTTGCACCTCAACGCACTCCGTGGACATGTCATCAGGCAGAATCAGGCCTGGGACACCATACCGGCACGTCATGCGTTGATGCACCTCAAGACTCTCCGCGGACATGTCGTCAGGGAGAACCAGGCCGGGACAGCACATCTGCGTCGGTAGGCAGAACCAGTTGCCCTGATCCAATGTTGTGCCACCCGTGGGTCCTTTGTGTATTGGCGTATGAGCACTCGGGCACATGACCGAGGCTCGGGGATATCTCGGGCAAGTACATGACTCACCGTGAATCATACAGAATGAGAGAGAATGAGAGAGAACAGTACAGAACAGTATGGAATATTTATTATATGACTCAGAGTGACTCGGATAGACAGTATAAATACAGTAGGAAAAGACCATATAACCTTACGAGCTTGTACCACCCGCCCTCACGGGCATCGTGTAAATCTTATATTGATTGAACCGAATATTGCGTGAACTCAAGGATTGAATACCTTGAAGCAGAAACCCCAACATTGTGTTATGGAGAAGCCGCTATTGCCGAGTGTGGTCGATGCAGAGCAGATGCTCCGAATCCACCGGCTAATGGATATCGGGCACTGCCGCCGTTTGAAGATGTGGCAGTGCCACGTTGATATTTGATTGCTGTCCTTCTGTTGAGAATTTTACGAGTAGGTTGTTGATGTAAAGAACCGGCAGTGGTTCTTCGAGAGCTCACACAAAGTATTGATGGGGGCAAGATAGTTGTAATTCGATAATTCTACTCAGGTTACAACAGCTGAAATAGAAGAACTACGAGTCATAAGTATACAAGTCATAATGCCAGGAGTCATTCTGACTCAGTGAAGAATATAGTAGAATAAATAAGAACATTCGGGGATGTCCGAGTTGCCCGATGCCCGAGGCTATGCGGTTCCGGGCTATGATTCAACACTCCCCCTCAAGTCGGATTCATCCCAGCTTCAGCGGAGAATTTCTGGTGCTTAGGTCTAGGAACTCCTTTTGTTAGGAGATCTGCAACCATTTCATCAGTTGGACAGTAGGTAACTTCAATAATACCTGATTCAACTTTCTCTCGAACAAAATGATTTTGAACATCAAAGTGTTTTGACCGTGCATGAATTTGTGGGTCCTGAGAGATCGCAATGGCTGACTGATTATCACAGAATAGTTGGCTAGATAGCGACTGTTCTAGCCCGAGCTCAGCGAAGAGGTTGCGGAGCCAAATGACTTGGTGTGTTGCATGTGCTAAGGCAGCGTACTCGGCTTCTGTGCTAGAGAGAGCTACAGTGGTCTGCTTCTTGGAATTCCAAGAGATAGCTCCCCCTGAAAGTAGGAAGGTGTATCCAGATATAGACTTGCGGTCATCTGGATTTGAGGCGTAGTCAGCATCGGAGTAGGCGAAGAATTTGAATGGATCGGCGTCATTGGCGGTTGCCGTTCCATAAGTGATGGACATGTGGCGGTGTCCATTCAGGTACCGCATGATTCTCTTGACTGCTGCCCAATGCATTGGCCCAGGATTGCTCGTATACTGGCTTGCTCTGGTTACTGCGAAGGCTATGTCTGGTCTGGAGACGACAGCAAGATAAAGCAGGGATCCGACAACGGCAGCAAAGCTAGAACTAAGGCGGTCATCGGGTTTCACGTCAGTCATGTCTTCGCGCTTCATTAGCGTGACGTTCGGGTCCGTAGGGGTCGACACTGGGTTGGAGTTCTCCATACCGTACTGGCAGAGCATTCGGTCGATGTAACTTGCCTGGGAGATCTCGATGGTGCAGTTCTGGCGGTCGCGATTGATCTCGAGTCCAATGAGGAGTTTTGGCTCGCCAAGGTCAGTGATGGTGAATTTCTGGCGTAATGCTTGCTTCAGTTCTTCCATCTCTGCAGTATCTTCAGTTAGCATGAGTAGATCATCGACCCAAACGGTGATATAAGAGGTTTTACCCTCGGTGGTACGTGTATAAACACAATGGTCAGCTTCGGTGTGCTGAAATCCAAATTCGGCCAGGGTCGCGTTCAATTTACGATTCCATTCGCGGCCGGACTGCTTGAGTCCATATAGGGTCTTGTAGAGGCGGCAAACGCGTCCACTCCCATCGTTATAACCATCTGGTTGACGCATGTAGATCTCTTCTTTGAGGTCTCCATTGAGGTAAGCTCCTTTTATGTCGAGCTGTTGAATTTCCATATATTTGATTGCTCCTATGGCTAGAATGGCGCGAAGCGAATCGAGGCGAAAACTAGGGAGAATGTGTCGATGTAGTCCATGCCAGGTATTTGTGAGTATCCCTGTGCGACGAGACGAGCTTTGAGTTTAATAACATTTCCCAGTTTGTCGTACTTCTTGTCAAATGTCCATCGGGAGCCTACGACTTTTCGACCTTCAGGTAGCTCTTCGAGTTTCCATGTTCCCATCGACTGGAGGGTTTGATGTTCGGTCTCCATAGCCGTTTCCCAACCGTCCCGTTCATGTGATGTGCGAGCTTCAGACAGATTTCGAGGTATGTCATCTATATTTGGTTGGGTGGCTAACAAGACATACACTATATCGACAAAAGTATTGTCACATGCTTGTTTGGGCTGTATCTTGGGACTGGAGGCATATTTTTGCATGAACTCAAGTGTAGGATAGTGGAGACGGATCCCCTGGACCATTCTGTGCTCACGATACGATCAAAAAGTATTGATGCGCCATCAGCACAGGCAAAATACTGAAAAATCCGAAAAAATCTGAGTTTGAGCTTCTCATATAATTTTTTTCGGAGATATCTGAGTCACTCAAATTGAAGCCACGGATCTCCCCTTTCATCCTGCACTTTGAACCAAGCAAAAATATACAGGCAATCAGGTGATATTTGGCCTGCAATATTGGCAAAAATGGCCCAAAATGACCAAACCTGGCCAAAAACAAAGAAAATGGCGAAAATTCGCTGTTTTGGGGGCTCTGTAATGTGTTATTGCCTGTATGTTTTTGCTTGGTTCAAAGTGCGGGATGAAAGGGGAGATCTGTGGCTTCAATTTGAGTGACTCAGATATCTCCGAAAAAAATTATATGAGAAGCTCAAACTCAGATTTTTTCGGATTTTTCAGTATTTTGCCTGTGCTGATGGCGCATCAATACTTTTTGATCGTATCGTGAGCACAGAATGGTCCAGGGGATCTGTCTCCACTATCCTACACTTGAGTTCATGCAAAAATATGCCTCCAGTCCCAAGATACAGCCCAAACAAGCATGTGACATTACTTTTGTCGATATAGTGTAGTTGGTCTCGTCAATGGCCTCGGATGCATCCTCTTGGATTTGCGTATCGTCTTTGGGTGCGTTGGCTCGTCGGGGACTGTGAACGGCGGGAAGGCGCGATTGCGGGTTATCCATTCCGCAATAATTATGATCTGCCGTAGGTCTGGTGGATTTGCGAAGTGGAATGGGGTTTAGTCCCTGAGGTTCATACTGAGCCTGTCGAAGTGGTTATGGTAGGTTGGTTAATGGCTCCCTGGGTACAGGTGAAGGTGTTCGCGATGGAATAATGGATGCAGGAATATTCGGAACAGCAGGTGTGTAGGTTGATTTAATTGGAGTTGGAGCGGCAGTTGATTGCATGTTAGCAGGCTGTAGATTGGTATTCCCTGACTCCCCCTCAAGCGGCAGCCTGATAGGTGTGTCTAGTTCAATCTCCTTTGGTTCAGTGTCCGAGAAATTGAAATTTCGTGAGACCTTAACTTGTCTGCTTGATTTATCCCAATATCTAACTGCTTTAGGTCCTTCTGCATATCCAACAAAGATGTGCTTCTTGGATTTGGCCACAGTCTTGCCAGGTTTCTTGGCTTCTGTGAGTATCCAAACTTCGGATCCAAATTCCCTCAAATGTGCCATATTAGGCTTCTTACCAGTCCAGACTTCGTGCGGGGTCTGCCCGTTTAAAGCTCTGGTAGGTAAACAGTTTCGAATATAGGCAGCATGCATGACTGCTTCGGCCCAAAGGAAGGATGGTAAGCCGCGAGCAATTAGCATCGCACGAGTAAGCTCCATAAGGGTTCGATTGAAACGTTCGGCAATGCCGTTCTGGGAGGGTGAATAGGGTGCGGTCGTTTGTAAGTCAATTCCTTTCTCTTTACACCATCAGACGAGTTCCTTATTAATATATTCTCCCCCGTTGTCAACGCGAACATATTTCGGAGCCATTTTGAGGTGGCGCTCGAGGTACGCGATGTAATCTTTGACACATTGGGTTGCTTCTGACTTATGCTTCATGAAAAACACAGTACATCGGCGGGAGAAATCGTCGGTGAATGAGATGTAGTATTTGGCATTGGAAATTGCCACATGGCTTTGAATAGCCGCGACGCGAGCGGGTCCCCAGACATCGGAATGGGTGAGTTCACCAGTTTCCGTGGTCTTGTCTTCGGATTCTTTGGGGTAAGGTTGACGGTGCTGTTTAGCTTGAATGCAAGCTTCGCATTGGGTGAATAGTGGGCTGTTGGGAGATATAGTAAGTCCATTGATAAAATTACCTTTCACTAGTTTTTCCAATGACGAAATTGACAGGTGTCCGTACTTGCGATGAAGCGAGTTCCATGTTTCGGTAGACTCGTTGGATATGTTAGCGTGATCCTCATCACGAGGTTTCACATCCAGGAGGTATAGTTTCCCCAATTTCTTTGCTGTAGCTAATTTGATTCCTTTAGCACTTACGAGTGTACACCGGGCCATGGCGGAAAACCGCTTCGCCGCCGGCGTCATCAAGTTTGCTGATGGAAAGAAGGCTATTGGTAGATGTCGGGGCGTAAAGTACGTTGTTTAAAACATTCGTAACAAATTTGCCTTCGACCTTACACTCCAATTTGACCATGCCTTTGCCGAGAGCTTCAACCTTATGCTCGCCAAGACCAGTTATCGTGTGGTCCGTGAGTGGGGTAAAATCACTAAACAACTCTTGAACGAATGGGCTGCCGTAAGGCATCTGGAGTTGGTTTCAGAGGTGTAAGCCTGATCTACCAAGTCCTTGTTCGTAGCATCTGATGTGTTGTCTTCGGCCTGGTTAGACCTGTCTCTGGTCTTCGATTTAGAGTTCCCCTGGTTGCGCTTCGGTCCTTGGCCTTCGCGGTCTCCACCTTTAGCAAAACATTTATGTTTGCAATGATATTTCCGACCACAGTTTGAGCATGTGCAGTCCGAAGGACAATTACAACCAGTGGGTTTATTTTCGGACTTGGGGTTTCGGTTCGAACTCGAATTCGATCCCCTCGAGACTAATGATGAGTCTGCACTCGATTTTTCCAAGCGGCGGTGATTTTCCTCAAGGATAATTGCAATAAGTTCATAGGACTTGATGGAAAGGGTGGATACTAGCGAAGTGGGTGCCTGAATAGTTGTACCAGTAGAAGAGCTGGTAGCAGTAGCCTGAACAGCAGAAAAGTTGGCGCCAAGATAAGCCGTAGTGAACTGGTCCCAATTTTCCGGAAGGGAAGTAAGGAGTAGGAAAGTGAAATCATCATCAGATACATAGCTACCCATGAGGTGAAGCTGTTCTTGGATTTCCCTGAGCTCCGTAATGTGGGCTAAGATGTCGGTAGATTCGTCGGCAGTAGTCCGATATAGGCGGCGGCGCATAGATAAGATTCCCAGCTTCCCGCGAGATTCCTTAACAGTGACAAGCTGTTTCCACATTTGTGCAGAGGTCGTAGCTCCAGAGATATGAATCATCTGGGAGTCGCCTAACGTCAGCTCAATCTGAGTCTGTGCACGGGCATCGTTGTCATCCCATTCTTCCATAGACTTTAATCATCAGCGGTCGGTTTATCGGCGATTGCCGGTGTCGGACAGGTTGAAGTTCCCGCGACATACTTCAGCAAACCTCGTCCCTCAAAATTGAGGTAACACGACGCTTCCAGCCTAGCCAGTTGGCTTCCTGGAGCGGCTCAATCCGATACATAGACGAACCAGAGTTGGTTGAGTTTGAGGAGACATTTATTCGATTTAGGGGTAAGACGGAAGTACTCAGAGAATAGATGAGAGTAAGGTGTAAGCTGCTCAAAGATTTAGGCCAGGGCCCTTAACCTGTTGAGAATTTACGAGTAGGTTGTTGATGTAAAGAACCGGCAGTGGTTCTTCGAGAGCTCACACAAAGTATTGATGGGGGCAAGATAGTTGTAATTCGATAATTCTACTCAGGTTACAACAGCTGAAATAGAAGAACTACGAGTCATAAGTATAAGTCATAATGCCAGGAGTCATTCTGACTCAGTGAAGAATATAGTGAATAAATAAGAACATTCGGGATGTCCGAGTTGCCCGATGCCCGAGGCTATGCGGTTCCGGGCTATGATTCAACACCTTCCAGGTGTCTTCTCAGCAAGTCGTCTACGGCCATCGCCCGCCGCAGCTTTTGACGTCGCTTCTTGTCTACAGTCCGGAAAACAAACATAGGGTACTCGGTAGGGCACCGGTGAGAAAAGGGAAGTGAAAATCAAAACAGAAAAAGGAAATGAAGGATGGAGGATTCAAACCTGAGCGACAGAAAGCTTCCGCACAGGCAATTGGTGAGGAATAACAATATAACCATTCTGCAAAATGACCATCGAGAGGTCTCCATGCATAGAATATAGCGTCCTCCTACGTATGCCACTTCATAAGAATTGTTTCTTTTCATTCGTCGGAGTAGGATTGAGCGGTATTGCTAGCATAATATATATCTTTGACCCATGTACTCTCCAGTGCTGGGATTTTCAGGCATTCTGAGTTTTGAGAAAAAGTTTCCGGTACACAGAAGTAACTACGGGTGATTTTGATTTATGCAACATCCGGAATGTGATACTCGGACGGCCACCCAGCCCATTTCGAACTTTTTAGGGTTCTCTGATTTATTACCCTGCCTCCGTAACTTCATTCAACGTGCTCCACGTAATCATTATACCGGAACATCTGGAGCGACGCGCGCCGGGCAGGCTCGCTGTGGAAAGCTCTGCTAGAACATCTAAAATGCAAACCCAGAATCCTCTCGCTAGAAAGAGGCCGCCTTATTCTACCCAACTGCCCGAGCCTTGGTACCGGACTGGCATCTAAGCAGATGGAGTCAGACCGGGCATGCACAGGAGAAGGATGCCGCGTTATCTACTGCGATTGCTCCTGTTGAGACCAAACGACGTTCCTGCAATCCCACGCACTGGAACTGTGTTTTTTGGGCTTGCTCCGACCCCCGCGAGCTCGAAACCGGATTTTGGAGTCGCATGCGGAGCTCAGTCAAGTCGAACTTGAATAGATCCCGTGAGTGCACTGTGCTCTTCGGTTTCGCTGGCGCTGAATTTTGTAAGCTTTGTGAATTCCCAAACTTGACGCGGATATCACATTGTACCGCCCAGTCCCGCTCGATAATGGGCCCAATTTGTTCGAAGTGCTGCACATAAACCTACACCTCGCAATGTCACGACTGGGAGGACGTGTTCCGGCGGGTAGGGCACATGTAGTAACCACTGCGTTCCGACAGGTCCTACACTTAGTCTCTGTGTAGGTCACCTACACATACTTATATATAACTACACAGAGAGCTGTTTGTAGTTGGATTAAACATAATCTGTGTAGGTCTGTAGATATCAGCGTAGCTCTGCTTAGATCTGCTTAGGTCTATGCAAGTCCGTGAAGGTCTGCGCGGTGACCTACGCAGGGGACATTCCCGGCAATCCTTTGTCCCAGGAAATCTTGATGCCGTAGAATATATTCGAGGCCGAAGACCAGTGTGTAGCTCAGTGTAGTTAAGTGTAGCTAAGTGTAGTTGATGAAAGCACATCTACACCGAGCTACGCAAGGTCTGTTTAGAGCAACTATGTACACCTGTCCATCGTTTACGAGAGCCTCTTAAGACACTATGGTCAGCTGTGCATAGTTGAGCTACACAGGGCCTGCATAGTCGGCTACTGCGCGCTTGACATTTCCCTTCAAAGTTTGAACGTTTGGAACATTTTCACCGTTCAACCTAGTTCAAATATAACTGTCGGACCGTCGGACCGTCGGCCGAACATCTAATGCACCCCTCAACCAGACAGAGCTCACAGAAGGCATGTAGAAAAGGATCGATGTGCATGATATCAATAAGTGCCTGTTATCAATGGGCCCGCAACTGCACTACAAATTCCTTATCTTCTGGGCTGAGCCCGAACTCAAACTTCGAAAGTGTATCCGCAGCCTCGAGGAACTCGCGCTCGATAATTTCAGCCTTCTCCGCCGTGCGAAGAGTGATCTTCGCCCTAAAGGGCTTCGGGCCTGTTAAAATTCCCTGCGCACTCTCAGTATCGTCATCTCGCCCAGATAATCAACGACCAACCTTCTGATAGTCAAATGTATCCAACTCGATGGGGTTGCCGCCCGCGTCGGTGTCCGTTGTGAAGTTGAACGCCCAGACAAGGCTCATAGTGTTGACGTTCTAAATAGCGGTCCGTGAGCTACTATGCGTGTGAATTTCACAGCGAAACACACTATCGAGTTCTGCGCCAGATGTATCCCAGGACAGATTCTCTGCGTACCAAATCAGTAGCTGCTAACAAAATAATGCGACTTTGAGTACTTACTTGACCGACTCCAAATGCAAAGTTTGGTCGCAAGTCACTGCTATCCACGCCGGGCTTCGTACCGTTCTCGGTAAGTAGATATCGGTCAGGGTTGAAACTCTCTGGATCATCGTAAAGCGCTTGAGGCGTGAGTGATCAGTTCTATGTACTGATACTCAGGCACGGCTGTGTAATTACCGGGGTCATGGAAAATACCCCCTGCGACGGGCGGACATTGTGAGACGACAGGAAACGGATACGAAGGGTTTTAAAACTCACAGGCGTTGACAAAGATCGTGGCGCCCTCCGGAATAATATAGCCATTGTACTTGGAGCGCAGGATCAGCGATGTGTGCTCGTTCGACCACGGCACACGGACCTCTTCTGGAGCTAATGTTGCATGGGGGATCATTAGTGGAGCTACTGGGCGGAAGCGATGGGTCTGTTTGAAAGTAAAACACCGAGTGAACATGCGATCCAAGAGATGTATTTACCTCGAGAATCATGGCGCAGATATAAGGCATATGTTCGAGATCGTCCAAAGTCGGCATCCGATGCTCGCCAACTACACGATCGATTTCTTCGTGCGCCTTCTTTTGCGTATCAGGATAGGCGATCATGGCTAAAATGAAGGATTGCAGGTAAGAGGAGGTTGTGTCTGATCCGCCTTCGACGAGCATGCCGCCGAGGTATTGAAAGGTCAGCGTCAGCTGCAGAGTTGTTATATATATCAGGAACGCAAACCCAGTGATTTCTCGATCCATCCCAAACTCTTGCTGCCTCGTCAATATCTCCTCCATATAGCTGCCGTTTTCCTCGCCCCTCAGGAGTCTCTCCTTCGTTTCATCCAACAATCCAAAATACAGGTCCCGCTGTAGCTTGCGGGTCTTTGTGCAATCTCTCTTCCACTTGGCCCACCGTTCTGGAACGTATTTCAAGATTGGGATCAGGTCGACGGGGGGCGTAGCACCGGGCTCGAGAACGAGCTCCCACTCGTGCTGGGCTTTGAAGAATGCGGTGGTTTCGGGGGTCTCGTATCGAGGGCCGCGTTTGCCATAAAGCACGGACAGAATGACTGAATTGGAGTAGCGTCGTACGTGGGTATAGAACGACTGAAAAAGGAGAGGATAAGCATGTCAGTAAATGAATGAACATGAACGAACCTGAGGGCGAAGGAGAATATCGTGAAGTAGTTGCGTAGCTTCGGCCTGCTGGATGGGAAGATGGTGTGCGGACGCTTGAGGAGTAAGAATGGCATAGGCCGTCCTCCGGAGAGTCCTCCAATTTTCGGCTGTCATAGGCATTAGTAGCACTAGCAAAATAATAGCTAACACGAACTGTAGCGCGCAAGCACCATATTCAGCCCTCCGGCCACGAGTTCGGCAACATGCATGGGTGGCCTGTCCACCGTCAACCCGCTCCGTTTATCCATTAACTCCTTAACCGCGGCAGCGTCGGTGAGTACGATCGTCGTCCCTGGACCCATTTTTAGCTGCGTTAAAAGAATAAATGATGAGGCACGGCTGGCGAGACACTAAATGCACCCACCGAATAAAACCCGCCATATTGGCGCGCCCATTCTGTGAATCTACAACACTTATCAGAGGGGATCCCAGCGTACACTTTCCGTCTATACCCACTTGTAATGGGCGAACTCAGTGGGAAATATGTGTAGATTCCCGAGCAGGGGTACAGTCGGTGGCCCGGGGGGAAGTCCTGGTTCCCGAGTGCCTATTTTTCTGAGCCAGATGAAGACACCGAGAAGTCCCAGGGCAAGAGGGAGAAGGATGGCCATAGCGGTGGGGGTTGCTTTCGGTGGGTGCTCAAGTTGTGACAATAAATACCGCCGTCCCTGAGCCGGAGAATCTTCGTCTTCCGCTCCACACGGCATGTCACCGGTTACCTAACAGCGAGCGGCAGCGCAGAGGGTGCTAAATATTTCGCGGACTGCGAACCCCCAGTGACCCGCTCAACCTCCATTCAAAATCGAAATTATATCATGGTTTTGACAGCGAACCTTCCGACCCATGTCCAAGCCCGAACATGGCCGTTGCGGCCATAGAGAATTGTCTTCTCTGGACCCACAAGGACCCAGTGTCGTACTGGACAGATGCGGCACACGCGAAGCAAGCGCGAAGGAGAGAAGAATTAGCCGATCGGCGATCACGGCATCATGTTCTCACGCCGCCGCGGCCATTTTCAGCGCGCAAACGCAGCGTCTCAACAGCGTCTCGACTCTCTTGTAAGTTGTTACTTCCCGTCTGCCTGCCTTAGTCGGAGTCCGTCAGCTATTCCGCCGCGCAGAATTAGAGTACCAGATGGGTGTAGTGCCCTTTGAGGACCAAAATGGGTGTCACACTGATGATTATCATATTTAGGGCCCACCCAGGTGCAATTTGAACACCCAAGTGTTGAGTTGCAAGTAGGTGGGCCTGAAATTTAATTTGCATCTAGTACTTTCAGTCCCACTGATTTTGTAACCTAAAGTAGTAGAATGAAATTGCGAGTCGGTTACCCTGAAACCCATTCGGAAGCCTAGTAGTAGCCTGCAATTCAGATTACAAAAAAGTTCAACTGGAATTGAAAACCGAAAATATTGGTATCGGGATTGGAAATGAGGTGTCTGAGACTCTGTCTCTCAATTGCACCGAAATCAAAGCCAGAACTCAAAATGTTGTTTCTCATTTCAGCTGTCCCAAAATCTATTAAAATCCCGAATGTCGGTTTTAATTTCAGTCCAAGCCAAAATGCAAACCAAAATTAGTTGTTGCAAGCACGCTGAAATTTAGTTTGTGGACGATCCGTGGATTTCAGCGCACTGAGAACAACTAATTTTGGTTTGCATTTTGGCTTGGACTGAAGTTCAAACCGACATTCGGGATTTTAATAGATTTTGGGACAGCTAAAATGAGAAACAACATTTTGAGTTCTGGCTTTGATTTCGGTGCAATTGAGAGACAGAATCTCGGGCACCCTCATTTCCAATCCCAATACCAATAATCTCAGTTTTCAATTTCAGTTGAACTTTTGTGTAATCTGAACCGTAGGCTTCCAAATGGATTTCGGGGCAGCCAAATCGTAATTTTATTCTACTACTTTAGGTTACAAAATCAGTGGGACCGAAAGTACTAGAAGTAAATTAAATTTCAAGCCCACCTACTTGCAACTCGATGCTTGGGTGTTCAAATTGCACCTGGGTGGGCCCTAAATATGATAATTGTCAGTGTGTGTTGTGCAGCTATGCTGTGCATCCAGGAAAGGCAGTTTGATGGCACGTGCAGCTTATATAACCCTTATGTAGGTGGGCGGTGGTAAGGTGCATTTTTCGGCAATCCAAACCCCCTTGACGCAGCGTGTAGATGGCAGTTGGAGCCTCCAAAGCGTTTCTGTCTATCGTTCTGTCTGCTTGAGGGGTAAAACGAAATTTATATCAAAATAAATGAGAACTGTCGAAGAGTGCCGACCACGATAAGTTACAAGTAAGATAGGGCTCATTGAATGTAATTCAGCATCACTTGATCATGACACCGTTACAGCCTGAGATCACCGCGGGAGATCAATCTAAATTACAAAATCGTGTACCATAACTAGTCTGATTCACGTGCGCTAGTTTGCAGATGATCTTCCGCGTCAGATCTCCACAAATGGTGTCATTGAGTCTTAACGACTTCGAGAGTTTGTGTTGAATCTTGTAACCAGCCCGGATGATAATGCCGGTGGGGCGTTCAAATTGGTTGAGCCCCAGTGTGAGGTGTAGTGTAGTAATTGTTCACATAAGCAGGGTGAATGGGACACGTTCAAATTTGGCCAAGCGGGCGCTTGATCGGGACCACAAAGTCCGATGAATTTTGATCGCATATAGCAGTTAAACCATCGGTCCAATCGTCTCGAGCACGCATTGAATACTTGAGAGAGAGAGAAAGGATTAGCCAAATCAACCGCTCTCCGTGGGAGAGCAGCTCCAGTGTCGATGGGCCGTTTCTGGATGGCCGCAAACTGGGGAAGGGAATACATGATGCGGAACGTGTATGTACGCAAAAATGGGGCGGGTAATGAGAAAATGACCGTGCTGCACTCTGACAAGGCAGTGAGATACAGCCTAGAGAATAAATTCAGTAACAGCGCACCTGGCAGAGCAGTGAGATAAGCCAAGGAGGTGCATCACTGCTTGCCAGGTATATGTAAGCCGTCGGCGAGCTTCCGGTGACTAGTGTGAAGTGTGAATATAAACTTCGGTCACGAGTAAGGATCACCGGGATAAGTGCGAGGAAATGGGAGCACTCACTGCTTCGACTCTCGCTTCAGACCCTTGGGGTGGAGAGGAGCATACTCTTTTACAACAATAGAGGGTTTACAACCTTAGAGGAAAGAGCGTGAGGGGGGAGGTTGTAAAAGGGAATCGGAGTAATCTTGCTTACTCGACGATTAGCCTTGTGTAAACTCCCCTTTAAACTCGAGGAAAGGAAGTACCGAAGCATGGGATCGATTTGGAATCGGAATCAGATGTTACATTAAGCTGTTGGAAGATCCGTGAGAGCCAGGAATGCGCGTCAATGGACTCAGTGCGGTGGGCAATATGAGAGTAGCAGTGGGTGAAGAAAGGCATCCAGAACTGGTTTTTTTTTTTTGGAGGGTGTTGTTGAAACTCTGAGTTGGTCTTGGCTGGCGAAGGAAGGTAAGAAGAACCACACGTGTCTACGAGCGCCAAAGATCATATATTTAGTCAAGTGGCATTTATCACACCATCTGGCATCTGACAGTCCGGCATCTGACAGTCCGGCGCTTAAGAGGATTTATATAAGTCTGTCAGCCACATGGTTCCATTACACCCCAATTGTTTCAACCCTCGATCCTTTACACATGGCCGAAACCGCAGCAGTGAGGACATGTCCTGCTTATTTATTCCAACTGGACTGACTTCGAAACAGGATACAGCTAATCTTGCTTCGGTGGACTTTGGACAGCAATTGGTCTCTGAGCAGAGCTTAAACACCTCAGTGTTTGAAAATACAGTGAGTTCATAGATTTGGGACCATATAGTAACAGCATTGACTTGAAACAGGGAGCAAATGTGAATGGGCTTCAAGATATTTTGCTTTTGGAACCAATTACAATAGACTCCGAAGAAAAATATCTTGAGGATTTGGTAGTACATCAAGGAATGGAAGTGGTTACTGGAAGGCTAAAACTGCTCTCTAGGACTCAGGAAATCTGGAAGCCATATCAAGACTGCAGCAACTTGTAGAACAGACATCTCAAAAGGATCCAGAGCTGTTAGGAGGAAATTTTATCCAGAGATATATGGAGTCAGGTAACTTGAATGACCTCGAAGCCTCTGTGAAGCACTTTAAGGCAGTGCTAGACCTGACACTGGAAGGGCAACCGGATCGAGCCAATGTATTGCAAAACCTGGGTCCAGCACTCATAAATCGATATCAGAGGCTAGGAGATCTGAAGGACCTTGAGATGGCACTAGAGGCAATGCAGAAAGCAGTGGATTTGACTCCACCTGGGCATCCTGATCAAGCACGTCGACTACAAAACCTTGCAGCCTCATTCACAGCTCGATATCAAAGGCTGGGAGATTTGAAGGACCTTGAGGCTGCATCGAAGATTACTCAGGAGGCAGTGGACCTGACTCCATCTGAACACCCTGAGCGAGCATGCCGATTGCACAGTCTTGCAGTCTCATTCATAGATCAATATCGGAGGCTAGGGGAGCTGAAGATCCTTGAGGCTGCATTAGAGGCTGCTCAGGAGGCAGTGGATTTGACTCCACCTGAACATCCTGATCGAGCGCGCCGGCTGCAAAATCTTGCTGTATCACTCACAGATCGATATCAGAGGCGAGGAGATCTGAAGGACCTGGAGGCTGCACTGCAGGCAGATCAGGAGGCAGTGGACCTGACTCCATCTGAACATCCTGATCGAGCACACAGACTGCAAAACCTTGCTGTGTCACTCACAGATCGATATTGGAGGCTAGGAGATCTGAAGGACCTTGAGGCTGCCCTGCAGATAAATCAAGAAGCAGTGGATTTGACTCCAGTTGGGCATCCTCGTCGAGCAGACCAACTCGAAAGTCTTGCTATATCATTCGGCAAGCGATATCAGAGGGTGGGAGACCTGAAAGACCTTGAGACTGCACTGCAGGGACTCCAAGAAGCAGTTGTCCACACTCCACCTGAACATCCTGATCGAGCCGGCCGACTGCAAAACCTTGCTACCTTATTCAGAGATCGATATCAGAGGCTAGGAGACTTGAAGGACCTTGAGGCTGCATTGAAGATTGATCAGGAGGCAGTGGACCTGACTCCATCTGAACACCCTGAGCGAGCACGCCGATTGCATAATCTTGCAGCCTCATTCACAGATCAATATCGGAGGCTAGGGGAGCTGAAGGCCCTTGAGGCTGCATTAGAGGCTGCTCAGGAGGCAGTGGCTTTGACTCCACCTGAACATCCTGATCGAGCGGGCCGACTGCAACATCTTGCCATGTTGTTCACGGATCAATATAGGAGGCTGGGAGACCTGAAAGACCTTGAGGCTGCATTAAAAATTGATCAGGAGGCAGTGGACCTGACTCCACCTGAACATCCTGATCGAGCACGTCGACTGCACAGTCTTGCTTCCTCATTGTCACATCGATATCGGAGGCTGGGGGAGCTGAAGGACCTTGAGGCTGCATTGGAGACTGATAAAGAAGCAGTGGACCTGACTCCACCTCAACATCCTGATCGAGCAGACAGACTACAAAATCTTGCTACCTCATTTACACATCGATATCAACAGCTGAGAGACCTGAAGGACCTTGAGGCTGCATTGCAGACTGGTCAGAAAGCAGTGGAGCTGACTCCCCCTGGACATCCCAGACGACCAGAACGACTGCAAGGTCTTGCCATGTCATTCAGAAATCGATATGAGAGGCTGAGAGACCCAAAAGACCTTGAGACCATCCATACACACTATCATGACTCATTCAAGCTCCCCTCTATGCATCCTGAAACCTCATGGGACCAAGCTCTTTCGTGGGCTTATTTTGCTGAAAGCTTCCAGTCATCTGACTGCATATTTGCTTTCCAAGCAGCCTTTCGATTACTGCCCGAAATCCTGTGGGCAGGTCATTCCATCCCCGTGCATCATGATGCTATTCGGAGGCTCAATATTTCAGATGCTACTTCAATTGCTGCACGAACATGCATTAATCTGTCCCATCTTCATGATGCAGTTGAAATGCTGGAGCAAGGGCTTGCTACTATATTTCAACAAATGCTCCAGTTGAAGACAGATGTTGATGGCCTCCCTCCTCATCAAGCCAAGGATTTCTTGAATCTATCCATGCAGCTTTACAGTGGAACATTTATCAACTCTCCAATCAGCATTGTTGAAGACAGAAAGAAACTGTTGGAAGACATTCGCAACCAGCCAGGCTTTGAATCCTTTCTCCGTCCAAAGTCCTACAATATTCTTTGTCATGCATCTGAAAGAGGACCTGTCATAACCCTCACCAGCCACAAAGATCACTGTGACGCAATAATCCTCCTTAATCCAAGTTCAGAACCAGTTCATGTTCCACTTCCTATTGTAACACTAGAACTGCTCAAATCACAACGAGACATGCTGAAAGACTTGCTTGGTCGCTGCAATGCCAGAAGCCGAGGGCAATCATCCTCCTCAAGACTTTTTGGTCAGCGTGAAGACTTTTCAAAAAAATCAACCCAGGAGTGCTTTCAAGACATGTTGGACTGGCTCTGGACTCATGTTGTGGGCCCTGTTTACCAGGTTTTAAAATCGGTCAGTGAACCCAATGGTTCTTTAAATTTTATTCAGCAACTAATCTGTCCTTTGTTCCTTAGCATGGGATTTTCAGTGGCAGGCTCTGGTGGTTGCCAACTGGTGCTTTCGCAGGATTGCCTTTGCATGCAAGCTCACCCACAAATGAGTTTATTCATTCATACACAGCAACTCTAGGATCTCTGTTGGATGCCTATAGTAAAAAGTCATCTAGCATTGCACCTAAATTGGTTGTTGTTGGGGTTACACACACTGATTTCACGAGAGGCAAGTTTCTCAATGGTGTAGAGCCAGAGGTCAAGAAAATTATGTCCATTGCCAAAGACTCTGATGTTCGGTGCCTTCTTGGAGAGCAGGCAACAGTGGATGCTGTGAAACAGCAACTCCAGGATTGTTCCTGGGTTCATTTAGCTTGTCATGGATATCAAAATCTCCAGTATCCCACACAGAGCCATCTCCAGCTTTATGGAGGGGATCTAGAGTTGGGAACCATTCTTCGCATGCCTCTCCCAAATGCACAGTTTGTGTTCCTTGCTGCATGTCAGACGGCAATGGGAGATGCTCAACTGGTAAATGAATCATTTCACCTGGGCGGTGGATTCATTACTGCAGGGTTTCAAAGTGCAATTGGAACTATATGGTCCATGAATGATAGTGACGGCCCAACTGTTGCAGAGATTGTATACTCTCATTTGTTCCGTGAAGGCCAACACCCTAAGCATACTAAAGCAGCCGAGGCTCTACACCTTGCAGTCAAGGAGCTGAAGAACAGAAAGGTTCCATACGAACGATGGATGCCATTCATTCACATTGG
This sequence comes from Mycena rosella, assembly GCA_029378255.1. Lineage (NCBI taxonomy): Eukaryota > Fungi > Basidiomycota > Agaricomycetes > Agaricales > Mycenaceae > Mycena > Mycena rosella. The sequence goes on from JARKIE010000508.1 coordinate 22,933, forward strand.
AGTCTAATATTCCTCCATCTGATACAGTATTCAGCATTTGAGGTAAATTGCATTCATTTTATAGTGGGAGTATGTAACAATACCTACCTTTATTCTTGGCCCTGTCGGGTGGCAACCCCGCCATTCCAAGGGTGATGGTAAAATCAGTTGCTGGGTCAATTAAGACTGAACCCGCCGGGCAGTGAAACCCTTGGCATTATGAGGCCATTTCCAGCCAAATTACGGGTACTTTAGTAGTTGTTTTTAATCAATTGATCATGAGGTTTTCCAGGTCTCGCAACTTTTTTGTCACGGATCTAAGTTTGTAACCTCAATAGTGGCTGTGCTAATGCAAGTAGTGCCTGTGTTGAAGTGTTTTCAAAGGACAGCCACTAAGTTCCGTTCGATTTTTGTGATATATTTTGTGGCTGTGTTTTCTTCGTAATTGGATGCACACCTCGGCCTGGTTTGAATCCCATTATGTTCAATTCTTTATTTATCCTTCGAGGCGCACATGGAATGAAAATGGGTAAGCTCTGTGAACACTCAAAATTTGTATCTCATCGAAGACCTTCGGCGTCCTTCTATGCAGTTCAGCAGCAGAGTTTATTGCCTCAAGTGATCCATTTGACGCGGCCCGTCGACCTTAACTTGACCTTGACGCAAATTCGAGGTAACCAAGCCTTTGGTCACCCTTCCTATACTCCCTCTAATACCTCCCCGTAGCTTCACTTGACCTCTGGCTGTTGAATTACATTTCAATGGAACAGCTCGAGCGAGTAATCTTGGATTTTGTGCTTCTAATTACCTGCAGGTTTACCACAATCCCATTCAACGAGTCTGCATTCTTTTGTCCGCCTCTCAACGGTACTGATCATCTCTGCACTGTGTTGCATTCCGATTTCACATCCTGCCGGAGTCTCTGACCAACTTTCACCTCCAGTTTTCAATGCTGTGGTTGCATTGTTACTCTGTTCATGCCCTTTAAACATCTGCAGTCATCTCAGTTGTCTTGTTCTAATTGTCTGCTTTGAATGTAGCACTCGTCCTCAAATGAAATTCTGGCATAAACTTTGAGTGATTTCATGAGCTTCTGCACAGTTTAACTCATGCCTCACCTGCCCCGTTGCTGCAGAAAGAAAATAATCAGTGCTATCTGAAAAATCGAGTTCTTGGATTCACATGGTATCAGAAAATGGTGAACACAGCATGAAATTACTTGAAAAATGAAGCTTATTCACAAGTCACTTCACACAAATTCATTCGCATTTGAGCTCACACCGAGACTCTTAAAATGACTACTTTGAGCAAAAATCAGCCAAAATGGCCCCAAAATACTAACAATGAGCACTTTGCAACAGGCATTGCGAGCTCAAATTTGAATGAATTTGTATGAAGTAACTCGTGAATAAGGTTCATTTTTCAAGTACTTTCATGCTGTGTTCACCATTTTCTGATACCATGTGAATCCAAGAACTCGAGTTTTCAGATAACACTGATTATTTTCTTTCTGCAGCAACAGGGCAGGTGAAGTATGGGTTAAACTGTACAGAAGCTCATGAAATCGCTCAAAGTTTATGCCAGAATTTTATTGGAGGTGATTCGACCCAGAAATGACCTCAAACAACTGCGGCCATTCTTTTTTGTAGTTACCTGTGTTTTTTATCCTCTCGCTAGTATCTCACGAGGCTCAATTCCAAGTCGCAATTAAGATTTGTATTGCTGCGAGGTACGCGGTCCTGTACTCGATTTGACATGATTTGCTTGGTGCCTTTCGATTTTGGCTGCTTGGAGCGCACACGGAGTCACTATTTAAGCATCTTGAGCCCCAGAGCATCCCCCACTTTTCTCGGGGTTATATGGCCACCTCGCAGGACTCGGCATGCACGAATTTGTAGCCCACTTTGCGTGATTCCTGTACTGTGTCCCTTAGAGCAGATCAACTGATTGCTCCTCAGTTTTCGATACCCAAGCTTCGAACGACGCCTTGACTTACGCTCGCGGACCCGTAGATGTTGGCCGAGATGCCCAGTGGTCGACCTTGTGCTCATCTTGGGTTCGCTCTCAGGTTCTGGATACGCGACCCGATCCTGCGCAGCTCCTCGTTCAAGCTTTTCTTCAAGCTTGACCGCAAGATTAATATTCTATCCGAAACCGAGCCCTCTTGGTTGACATACACACGGCGGGTGTTTCTGACTCCTCCCTCAATCTATGTAAATATGGTGAAGGACAAAAACTGTGAAATGGAATGGCCACTGACTCTGTGTCCGTCGCTCAATAAAACTAGCCTCGAAGTGAACGTCCTGGAAAGCCCCGAGCGCTCTTAATCCAGCGAACTCCTCGAGTCGCTCCAGTGAAGCCCCGCTTGGTTTTTCCAGTTTCAGCTGAAGACGCGGCAATAGTACTGGATACTGCAGCGCACCTGGGGCTGTTGCAGCTGAGTTCGACGTCCCGAAACGGGAAAGGGAAGAGGTCTTGTCACCACTCGGCCAAACTCAGTCCAAGCTTGTTGCAACCTCGTCCTCCGGCAAGGAATCAAGCAGGTGAGGCATAGCCAGCTCATCGACGTGGAGCGCACAATTGGATGAACACGGGCTTCAGCTAGCAACAGTAAGACATTTATTCAGCAACATGACGACTCGGAGCGAGATATGGATATCAAAGAACGAAACGCGGCCGACAGCCGGGAGAGGGAAAGTACAAGCCTATCCAGCCACAGAGCAACAGGAAACCGAAAAATAACAGAAGAAGGGAAAAGAAAGAAAAAAAGAGACCACGCAACACGATATAATACCCGAATCACAATGTCCGTCCGCGCCTCACCGAACCTGCTGCACGAGAATCCGTTCATCGAACCCCCCGTAGCCCGCTTCCACCCGGGCGTCCACCGCGCCCACCACCACGTCTGGCGTCTCCACCACCCCCCGCAATCTTCGGCGGCGCCGTCAAAATCGCCGCGCGCCCCGCGCGCCCGCCAGCAAGGAAGTACCCGCCCGCGCTCGACACAGACAACGCCAGCGTGCGCGTGCGCGCGCCCGACACCGGCGTCCCCGTGCGCATGCTCGGCGTCGTCGACATGAGGCTCCCGCTCCCCGTGCTGCTCAGGCTCAGCCGCCCTTGCTCGTGCTGAAGCTCAGGCGCGACGATGCGCCCGGGCCCGCGCTCGCGCTGAGCCGCGACGTCGACGTGGAGAGCCCGGTACTGCTCGTGCCGATGCGCTCGGCGGCGGGAGGAGCAACGTGCGGCGCTGCGGCGGTGAACGACGAGGACGCGGACGACGCGGTGGAGAGCTCGTTCCCAGCGCTCGAGCGGTCATTCCCGTTCCCGTTCCCGCAGCTGCTCGTGCTCATCACGCTCGCGCTCGAGCTCAGGCGCTTGCGCTGGCTCGGGCTCTGCGGGAGAAGCGACGGCCGGCCCGAGGGCGTCGCGGCGGCGCCACCACACGGATAGACGCGATGCCCCGAGGCGAAGCTCCCGGCTCGTCTCCGCGTGGAGGTGCGCCTACATCCCGCGCGGAGAGGACGTAGGCGCACTTCCACACGGAGACAAGCCGGGCGCGCCTCCACGCGGCGAGCTCCCAGGTGCGCCCCCACGCGCCGAGCTCCCAGGCGCACCCCCACGCAGCGACCCGCCACACCCCCGCGCGCCGACAAAGTCCTTGCCCGCGGCATCGCGACCGTCGGCGACGCCACCATCGCCGCCCCAAGCCCCTCCTCCTCCCTCCCGTGCCCGTGCGCATTATTCTCCTTGCCGTACGCCCGCTCCTTCTTCGCAGACGACTCCGCGCCCTCCTGCCACTGCAGGTGCAAAATCACCGACTTGGTGGCGCACTACATCCCGTCAGCTTCCGCCGACACGACTTGCGAGAGGAAGTGAGGGAAGGCTCACAGTCATCTGCGTCCCCTTCGCCGCGAACTCCCTAAAAACACACCGTCAGCGCTCCATTCTCCATTCTCCATCACAAGTAGTGGAATGAAAAACGCACTGGCACTGCAACATATTATCCGGCGCGCGCCCCAAGTTCCACAGCTTCGCCGACAGCACCGGGTCCCGAACTGCGAGGTCATCTCGCGGCGTTCTGGGTCGAGGACGTTGACGGTGTGACGGTTTGCGGCGTTTCGCGGCGGAGACGAGGACGATGGTTTGCGATTTCGAGCGCAAGTGAGGGGACGTGAGGGAAGAGGGAGGAGAACGAAACGAACGAGCTATGAGCCACGCAAACCAATCGAGAAGCGGGAAACGACTCACGGATCGAGAACACGCGCACGACGCCGTCGATGGTGACGTTCACCACGCGTTTGCCCTCCGCGCGGTTTGTGCCTGGATGCCACCGCGTCAGTCAGCATACGGAGGGGATCGGGGAAAAAGGAAGAGGAAGGGGAAGGGGAAGAAGGGGTGTGGCGAGGAGGAGAGGAGGCGGGTAGGAGAAGTAGGAATGAAGGAAGGAGCAGGCGAGTAGGAGAGCAGGAGAAGTAGGAGAGCAGGAGAAGTAGGAGAGCAGGAGAAGAAAGGGTAGGAGGGGAACGAAAGGAATAGGACAGTAGGAGAAGTAGGAGAGTAGGAGAGTAGGCGAGTAGGCGAGTAGGAGAGCGGGTAAGAGAAGGCGAGTAGGAGAAGTGGGAGAGCAGCAGAGCAGGAACGAAAGAAGGAGTAGGAGAGCAGGATAAGTAGGAGATTAGCAGAGGCGAGCAAAGGAGAGGCGAGCAAAGGAGAAGTGGGAGAGCAGGAGAGCGAAAGAGCATGGAAGTAGCAGAGCAGCAGAGGGACAGAGTAGGAGAAGTAGCCGAAATAAAAGCATGAAGGAGGGAGGAGGAAGGAGACGCACTCTGCACGATCTGCACTCCCACATTGATCGTCGTCTGCCCAAACCTTACAATCTTGCCCCCCGCGTGCCAGTCCCAGCACACCAGCGCCTGCGCGGGGCGTCAGTTAACTCTTCCAACTGTACCCCTCCCACACTATACGGGTGTAGGAGAAGGAGAGGAATGCATGCGCACCTTGTCCGCCCCCGCGCTGACGAGGTTCTTGGCGCTGAGCGCGACGGCGCGAATGCTGTTGAGGAGGCCTGCGAGCTGCTGCAGCGGCGTGTACGTGATCGCGGTGAAGAGGTGCACGCGGCTGTAATTCAAGGCGTTAGCATATATTTATTTGAGAGAGGGAGGAAGAGAGAGCGCACCCGACGTCGTGGAACCCCACGAACACCTCTGTGCAGTCAGCTTTGACGGGGGAAAGCAGAACGACGAGGAACACGCACCCTCGCCCGCAAGATAATCCACACAGCTGACGGGCTTGCCGACCTCGAGGCAGCGCAGCAGCTCGCCCGTCGGGACGTCCCAGAACCGAACCGTTCCGTCATACGACCCGCCGATGAGCCGCCGCCCGCGCAGCAAGAGGTCGTGAGCGCCGGGTGCGCCGGCGCGAGGAAGCGCAGCGTCTGCGGCGTCCATCGCGCATGTTCCCCTCGCGCCGCGCGAGCGCGCGGTACAAAGGGAGCCACCCATTAAGCGTCGCAGGCGATGCGGGTGGGTGCGGGCCGCCCGTCAGGCGCAGGCAGAGGAAGCGCCAGAGCTCCGGGGCGCAGATGAGCGTGAGGAGGTGCGGGACGGGGAGCAGGCTCAGGATGCTCAGGATGCGGAGGGAGCGGGGGCGCCGAGGCGGCCGACCGTAGGCGTACTCGTACTTTTTGACGGGGGACGTCGCCAGGGAGGGCGGCGTCGAGGAGGGTGCGGAGGAGGCGCGAGCGCTCGGGGCGGGAGAGGCGGCGGGAGAGGCGGTGGGTGGAGGCGGCGGAGAAGCCCGGGGCGCTTTCCTCCTGGGAGGTGACGTCGTTGTCGGGCATGGAGTACCCGGACCAGTAGCCTTTCTTGCAGGAGCATTCCGAGTCGGAGGAGGCAGCGGCGGGGGGCGGCTGGGAGGGCGTGCAGCTGGGCGGCGGACGAGGCGTGCGCGCGCTCCAGCAGGCGTTTGAGGGCGAGGCACTTGCGCGAGTGCAGGGCTCGCACGGCGTCCAAGGCCTCGTTGAACTATCAATTTTCAGCATACGTCCTACCCAAACCGCGCGCCACGCACCTCCTCATCGACCTCGCCATCGAAATCACTGCGGTCTTCGTCCCAAAAGACGTCGGGGGCCTTTAGGTCTTCGCGCGGGAACGGCTGCATCGGGACGGACATAACGCGCCGCGGGGTGTTCTGGGCGGACTGGGGCATTCCCAAGGCCGAGAGGGTGTCGGATCGCTTGGGGTGGTCATGACGGACATGCTCGCTGGGCTGCGGTCGACACGGCGTATGCTTCGAGAATGTGGCCTCTTCGGGTCTTCTATTTCTTACAAGCCAGGTACAGGGGCACTTTGGAACCTCGGAGAGAATTACAGCGGATTCAGACGCCCTTGAGCGAGAGTCACAAAGTTTGTGGGTCTTTGCAGTGGCGGAGGACACGAGGAAGCGCGTGGGTCACACAAACACGTGGCGTTCGTCACACTCTTGTTCGGCCGTCTTTATTTTTTTTCTTCTTTTTTGTGGAACGTTTGAGTGGGGCATTGACCCCGAATCATGGCAGGGGTGAGAGCCTGAGCGCTTCCCTTCTGTGCTGTTTAGCGCTTTTGCGCTTCCATACACTTCCGGCCGACATAGTCGTCCACCACCCGCCCTGTTAGTTTGAGGTCTTGGACCAGAAACCCGGCCAGACGAAGATTCACACCGCCCGAGGAAATGTGTACTCGCACTCACGGCCGCGTATCGCGCGCCGTGGCGTGTGGGGTTCAGTTCCTCGGCTCAAGGGGCCCGGCGGAAAGTCACCGGGCCCCTATCATTGCCGGGCGGCCCTCTTTCCTCCTTGTTCCCTCCTGCCATGACAGCGGCCATCCGGGGAAGATTATCAGGGGTGGGCCAGAGAGATGTTTATCTATGCTGGCAGTTCTATGTACGTCCTACTCTGCGTTGGTCGGCGCCAATGACTCTGGTCTCATGATACTCCAGCGCCTCTTGCGTTGCGCAGTTTTGGCGCCACCCGGGTTCCCAACGGGTTCTATCTCAATACTGCTGATCCCTGAAGGAGTACTATGAACGCACTGCCTTCGGCCATCAGAACTTTCGCAGGAACCTGAAAGAAATCGGACCTTGCTGTCCGGGCTGCGCGGACGCGGGGTTTTCCGCGGCGGGCGGGCGGTGCTCCCAAGTTGTTCCTACCTGTTTGTTGCTACAACGACCCGCTGCCCCGACAGCTTCCCGCGTCCCGCTGATTTCTTTTCCCTTCCCTGTGGCGAGACGCCACGATTGTCATTTTTTCATTTTACAGTGAGCTTTACAGTGGTTCGGACGTTTCCAAGTTTTCCCTCCGTTGGCACTTATCCTTGATTTCTCTGCGTGTCTCGAACTTCGCGCCGCGCCTCCGAGTTCCCGTTAACCCACAATCACAAACTTAAATTTGTGATTGTGGGTTAACGGGAACTCGGAGGCGCGGCTGAAACTTAGCTCTTTCAAGTTGTCCCACGTCCCACTGATGGACAGGAGTCCGAGAAGGAAGCACAAGCACATCTGATTGTGCTCTCGTCAGCCCCATGGGGGGGGGGGGGGGGTTATATGCGCTGGAGATCGCGCTGTCTGTGAGTTCTACATAACACAGATGTGACGTGAGAACAGATAAAAAGGCCAGCTAGTGCCACACGAAGCCAGAAGCACTCGCAATGACTCCCGCAGCGTCCCGCTATACCCCGCGCGCAGACTACTCCCCCTCTGCATCGTTCTTCACCCCCGCTCCCGGAATTTTCGCACTCTTCACCGTCCTAGGCATGGTTTACTTCCTCCACCACCTCGCGCGCCGCGGGATGCGCTTCATCTTGGAAGAGCTCGAAGAAACCAAGACGGTCTACCACGACGCCTTTGCCCGCGGCATCCTCGACTTTCAGCTCGACTCCGACCGCGCGCTCGACAGGGAGTTTCACGAGTATGCATATGCTTCCTCATCCTGCTGCATATTTTTCTCTGACATCTCGAAGGGTAGAGGACGAAGCCAGCACGCTCCGCATCACCTTCCTCGCAGTGTCGCCTCTTCTCCTTCCGTTTATGCAGCTCGTGTCGTTCGTCGCGATCGCGCGATGCGCGTATAACATCCGGAGTTTTAAGAAGAAAATCCAGGTCCGTTCTCGCTCCCCCTCAAGGTCGCAGGAATATCGACGCTTGCACGCAGTTGATCGTCGAGACTCGAGTGTAGAGCGCACGATCGCCGTACGGTCGCTCATCCGACCCTCTCTCTTCATCTCATATACCAGCCCCCGTCATTTTCTCTCGGTTTCCTCATGGAGCTGCCCCATCACATTTCTATCCACCGTGTTCTGCTACCGCAGATCCTCTCGACGTCGATTCTTGGCCGATTCATCTCATATACCCCCATCAGTTTCTCGCCGTTTCCTCTTGAAAACTTCCCGTCGCATTGCTGTCTGTCGTGTTTTGTTGCCGCCGTGCTGTCTCTCATCTTGTTACCCTGTCCCGATTTTGCTGCCACCCAATAGAGCGTCCACTAGATATGTATCCGAAATGTGAAATATACATGTAATAATGTACATCACGGGAATGTCAACCACATTGCGCATGTACTTATTGCACAGAATTCCGCCGCCGCGAAATCATTCGAGGCTTCACCCTCATCGCGAGCGAATGAATATCCTGTCATAATGCAGCGAATAACACGCGCGTATGCGGAAGCGCAGTCTGTCTGCGCTCCTCGGCGCTGGCAGTTGAATCACCGTTATTGTCAACGCGGCTAAGTATCAGGATAATAACAATGTAGAACTGCCAGTGGACTGGTTCAAACGAAAACACGCATGTCCGTTGGGGGTAACCATTTTGATTATTAGTACGAGACATCATGTTCAGAGAGAAGATCTCAAGTCTCTGGTGGCCCCGGGTGGGGAGGGGCGACGAGATTAGTGGGAGTGGGACTCGGCTAATCTTCGGCTAAGCTCGGCTAACGCTCGTTAGTGGGACTCGACACCAATAGTGGGACTCGCGTAATTCGGCCATCAATAGATCACTCATAGTTTAAGCCGCCGCCGAGTTGTCTGCACCATGCAGTGGGCCCCGCGGCGAGCGATAGCACCACGCAGTGGGCCCAGCGGCGAGCGAAAAGCTCCACGCAGTGGGCCTCCGCGGCGAGCGGCAAGGGGGGTCCGCGGGGGTCTCCCCCGCGTAAGATATTCATTAAAAACTCTTAATTAGCCGCAAAAACACGATGAAATAATAATAAAAGGCTCCGCACCCAGCGGAAATGGCCAGCGCCAGCAAAAAGGCCTCGTACCAGCAAAAGGGCTCCGCACCAGCGGACAAGGCAGCGCTAGCGAAGGGGTGGAGTCTGGGGGAGCCTTCCCCCAGTGAAAGTGCCGATGATGCCGCATAATTGATGGACTGATCAATGCTTCGGCCCGCCCATCATTAGTGGGACTCGCTTAATTGTGCGAGTCCCACTCCCACTACTCTCGTATATACTCCCGGGTGGGACGACTTCATCGCGAATAATAAAGGTATTAGTACCGTATGACAGTACTTCATTCAGGTCGTGCTGCAAAACTCGTTCGGTCGGTGAGCCAAGTAAACTCCAGCCATCCCGCTAAATATTTTACTGTGGACTGTCATTTTAATAAAGCTGAAGTTCAATGTTCAACTTCAACCTTGATCGGGTAAGCCGGTCCGAGTAATATTGTGATCCGACTCAATTGTACGACGACTCCGAATGGCGAGAATTCATCCTACGGAAACACGGCCGAGTGATATTGTGATCCGACTCAATTGTAAGACAAATCCGAATGGCGAGAATTCGGAAACACGACGAGCTAAATTACAGCTGTTTGAGGAAATGATGGCAGTACCCGTCAATTTCAAAATAAGAACAAACTTTACCCTCCGACCTGCCATCTTGTCTCTCTCGTCTTGAGCTCATTTCGTGACCGAAATCAAGGATTTAAGGTTCGTTCAGCTACGTTTTGAGAGGGCTTCCGACTGGCACTCACAATTTTTCAGTTTCTTGGACTTTCAAAACACGCTAATTCGGCTAGATTAGTCTGCCCGCCCGCTCGACGCGTTTCTTCCGGACTCAATTCTGGCCGCATTGGGCTCATTTTAGGTGCGTTGGAACCGGTTTTGAAGCGGCTACTCAACCGTGCTCACAATCCTCCGAAGATTCGAAGACTGAATCTGCGACCACGTCATCTTCACCCGCTCTTTGGCGCGTCTATTTCGAGCACATTTCTTCGAGATACAGGTCGTTCTTTGGTGCGCCAGAATGTATTTTGACACGAATATTCAAGGCGACTCATAATCCTTGCCAGATACCGCTACGCAATTGCTATACATCATCCGTGCGCGTGTACTCTGCGTGTCCGCTTTGGGATCATCACTATTACTGCCCCGCGTTGCCAATAGTAAGTTCATATTGCACTTCTATGCTCAATTGAATGCTCATACCTACAGCTACCACTATTTACGCTCAATGGGATTTCGACACATCCATCGGGATGTCAAGATCGCGGCTCTGAACCTCTACGAGGGAGGTTTACTGTCTCTTCCTCAAATCCTTGATGCAAATACATTCTGGCGCACCAAAGAACGACCTGTATCTCGAAGAAATGTGCTCGAAATAGACGCGCCAAAGAGCGGGTGAAGATGACGTGGTCGCAGATTCAGTCTTCGAATCTTCGGAGGATTGTGAGCACGGTTGAGTAGCCGCTTCAAAACCGGTTCCAACGCACCTAAAATGAGCCCAATGCGGCCAGAATTGAGTCCGGAAGAAACGCGTCGAGCGGGCGGGCAGACTAATCTAGCCGAATTAGCGTGTTTTGAAAGTCCAAGAAACTGAAAAATTGTGAGTGCCAGTCGGAAGCCCTCTCAAAACGTAGCTGAACGAACCTTAAATCCTTGATTTCGGTCACGAAATGAGCTCAAGACGAGAGAGACAAGATGGCAGGTCGGAGGGTAAAGTTTGTTCTTATTTTGAAATTGACGGGTACTGCCATCATTTCCTCAAACAGCTGTAATAACAACTTTCTTATGGTAAATATATATGGAGACTGCTATAAACGTGTTCAAATTCTGGGGTCAGTGAAGGGGCCGGCAACTCGGCACCAAAAGTGTGGGAAGGCACTACCAGTGATCCGATCGGCATTGTGAACATATATCATGCGATTTTGGTTCAACTCTGATTCACCATTTTCAGATTCTACTTGCGAGACAGAGATAGTGAGGCTCAAGAGTTGTCTGAATTGAATAACTGGTACAGAACCAGTCCTTTTTTTTGTTGCGGCTCCCAAGAAGTCTGCACATTGTGGGTTCTATCGAAAGCCTGAGGGCAATTCAGACCCCTGCATATCATCACCCCCTCAAGTCATACTACCTCCCACAATGGACCGGTTCCTGTCCAGTCATTCCACTCGGGAAACATATATTGCTTTCGCACCAATTTCCGGGCGCCATCATCTTCGTCGAACGAGATCAGGAAGGTGCACTGTCTCCGCATCCCAGGAGACCAAGTGGAGCGACCGCAGAGAGGTGAGTGATAAGAAGTTCATTAAAAATGAACAAGTAAGATGAGGATGTCTCAACTATCGAAATATTCTCGCCTGTGATGCAGAGAATAATTGGTCTACCGGCAGGCAGAGCTCTTGAGGGGATCTGGATGCGGCAAGAATGGCTGCTCCAAATATTTTCTTATCACCAGCTCCCGAAGTGTTCTTCGAGTGGAAGCTGATCTGCGTTATCTGGGACCTTGATTGCCAAGTGTTCGATTATGGGGCCTGCAGATGTCATACATTATGTAGCTGAAGTCATCTACGTCGATTGGGATATCAATGTATAAGTCTTTCAGAGCTGCGGGTGGCTCATTTTAATTCTACATGCAACATAAACGACTCGGGGCGATTTCCTCCCCCTCCTGTGGCAGTGGCGGAGGGTCGAGGCAGTAAGCGGGTCACTCGGACACGAGGAAGCGTGTTCTCGGTTCTTCCGAATCCCTGATGAGGCTGAGATTCAGAATCTCGCCATCAACAACCCAAGTATCCACATATGTGGTACTTATCACATTCACAGCGGATTCATTTCCGGCCGGAAATGAATTGACTGTGAGGCATTTTCATTTTCGAGCAAAGTTCAGATTGGCGAGCAGAGGTGCCAAATTTAGACAGATGGCCTGTGCAACGCGAGCGTTCGAGTCGTGTAAAGTCTCGAAAATCGTGTTTCTATCCCACAGGGCTCTGAGTCTTGCCAAACTTTACTTGACAGCTATGAAGCCGGCATGCTCCGCACCGAACTTTGCTCGAAAACAAAGATTGTCTATCGTTTTTAAAATAGCTGTAAATTGTTGAGTCATCCTGTGAAAAGAAAAGAAAAAACATGCCAAGAGATGAACACATTGCCTTGGGCCATCAGAACTTTCGCAGGAACCTGAAAATAGGTCCTTGCTGTTCAGAGCTTGCGCAGCAGGGCGGTGCTTCCAATGTTGCTCCTACCTGCTTGTTGCTATGACTACTTTCCCACCATCCTCCAACTGCTACTTACCATCATGGCCTCATTTACCACCTACTTACATATGGTCAAGCAGGAGGACACCGGCTAGTGGGCTGCAATGCGCCATGGCTGCGACTTCATCGGCTGGATACCCCAGGCGTTGAGGCCTCCAGTCTCTTCGTTCACCCGGACCACTGAACCCACCAAAACACACTGGTTGTTATTCACGTTTTACTCCATGGGACGGCTCGCCAGGCTCGGTGTACCTTCAGTTCCTTGCTTGGTATCCTCCCATTGGCCCACGAGTGCGCACATCTTTGTGGTTGCATCAGAGCATGGTACCAGTGGCATGCACTCGAACATTTATCGCCATTTCTCCCGATACACTGTGTTTTTGCCTAATTGGGGCCAAGGCGTCCTTCTCGAGTATTCTTGACTGACGGGCGCCATCCCGTCAACCAATGCCAACGAGCTTTGGTCAATCAACACAACACCCAAAAAACATGGAATGCCCGATGCACACCAGGGATCCCAAGAACTCGTGGTTAGCATGGAGACCTGTCTAAAACACATTGAAGTGTCCTGTAGCGCCAGGATTTACTGAAAGGACCCTGTGCACAACGCGAGTAGGACCGTCCCGCCTTGAGAAGATCTTTCCTCGAAATCGGGTGGTCTGTACCTACCATCAACACTGTGACTGTGGCCTACATCCCTAAAGGCCCTCCCTCAGCTGCCAGGATCATCGACTGCTGACCACGCAGACCACCCCTTGAAACACTATGAGTCAACGGGACAATAAATTATCTGTAAATTTTCTGTAAATCTGCTACACGATGAAATACAAATTCTGCGGGTGGTGCAAGTCCTTCCCTGCACCCATACTACCATGGCAGAACGTTCTACAAGCGCCCCTCCGACTGAACAACCCTCCGAGCGCACGCTACGACCGTTGCCTCAGCTGAAAATCCACGGGCCACAGCGCCCGTCGAGCGTTGGCCCTGAACAAGCCCCACTGAGGACCGAGGAGGGTGCTCGTCACGAGGATATGGTCATACCTGTCTTCAACCAGTGTGAGATACTCCACTGAAAGAGAGATGGTGCGAGCACTGACCTATATTGTGAAGTGATCAACCCGGAGTCACCTGCGAACAATCCCGCCTCGTCCTCCGACCGCTCAATGACCCACCAGACATCCTGAACTTTCCCTGCATGCGCGCCGGCCCCTCTCTCCCAAAGCGGCTCTGAATTGCTGCAGGTGGGCCCAGCCCCATCCGAAGTGGAGGTATATGCGAAGGCGGGCCTCACAGCCCCATTGTTCAAGGAGAACACCAAGGAATGGGACAAGCATATCAACGCCAACGAGCTTACACTCGTGGTGTGGATGGTCCAGCAGCAGTCCTCCATCGAGTGTGTCGAGGCCGCCGAGTCTGAGCACTACAAGGAAGTTTTACACCATCTAGCGGACATCCAGGGGGGCCAGGCAGTAACAGGCAATGGGCTTTGACTGGAGAATGTGGTCTTCGACAATTGTGATGCAATTAGCGACCTCACAAACTCCGTGAATGATCTGCAGGACCTACAGGACACGTTCGAGGCCTTCCGCCGTGAGACATGCAGTGTAATGAGGGTAGAGTTTATCTTAAACAAAGCACCCGAATTTAACTAGCCCAAGATCTATTGCAGAACTCGGGAGTGTAACGGTAGGTGGATGTCAGATCACAACCGGCAAACCGCCACACTCCGTTATATACTGTACAGCAGTAACACGTGATGTGTAGATGATAGAATGTATGTAAGTAGAGATGCCACTCGGGCGAGCGGCGTCGATGAAATAGGTAATAATGTGAGTGAGAGAAGTAAGCCCGTTACATCCCTCCCCTCAGGACAAGTTTTGCGAGTCCGATTTTTTTTTGAAATTTTATAAGGTAAGGCGATCCCGGCCTTCCTGTTTTAGGTCATTGCCTCATCCTCGTCCACCGAAGCGCTGGCAGGGCGGCGGGGAAAGTCGGAGGAGAGATCGGGGTGGAGTGGCGGGAACTGGAGATCGGCGTAGGGAATGATTGCATCGCTGTCCAGTGATGCAACGCACGCGACGCTCTGGGGATAGTCGGACCAGACTGTGTTCCACGGGCCCTCGCGGAGAGGCTGATTTCGCCATGATGTCGCGAACAATTCCATCGCAGCTTCATCCGGGGTCCCGTGTGCTAATCCATGTGCACTCCACCAGCATGCGGCGTGTGCCCAAGACGATGTTGCGGTCATGAATGCATAATGCTCAGGGCCCCGCGACCCGACGGGATAGCCTCCTTCGCGTGCGTAGCGCGCGAACATGCCCTGGCACGAGAACATGTTCAGCGAGGTGCCGATGAACTCGTCTTTCACGAGGCGTGCGTCCTTGGTATCATCGTCTTCTGGCGTCCAAAGTTCGATGGTGAGGACAGCGCGGACATCGTCTACGGCGGGTGTGTCGTGCACAGCGGTGGGGTAGTCGCCGGCGGCGTTCCACATGCCCCGGTACCAGTGACTTGTCGGGATCAGAGCCCAATGAGCCGTGGCGGCGTCAATGGTGGACCGCGAATTCAGCACGCCCATATCCACGCCCGGCGCCGCAGACCCGAGGAAGGCCGGGCGGAACGCGGGAGGTTGCGATGTGGGAGACGGTGCAGGCGGCATCTCGATGTCGGCGACAGGAGGGGCCGGGGCTGCTGCGGTGGGGGCACTGCTTGTGTTAGCAGCGGCCATCGCCCGCTGCTTTTGTGACAGGGGTATGGAACCGGTCGTTGCCATAACGTAGTGGCGTTTGGTGAACTCCTGTGATGACATGATCACGCCGACGCCCGTGCTACGCTGCAGCAACAGCTGAAGCCCATACCATTGCTGGATGTGCTTCGCCGCTGCATACGCGTACGGGCAGCCGGCTCCAGACCACCGAAGGATGTTCTTGCCCTCCGTTCGTGAGCTGATGTTGATTCCCTGTCAGACCCCGAGTAATGCGGGGTCACTAGCAGTCGGCTTGCGAGTCCGGGCGCTGGGCGGATTCTGTACCGCCTTGCGGATGCGGTCCGCGTCCCTCCGCACCCAGATAAGATTATTCTGGGTGGCGGTGTCCGCGTCGTCCGAGCCCTCGTAGTCACTCTCGTCGTCAAGCACCGGGAACTCTGGGTGCCCGTTGACGCTCCGCACGGCTTGCGTGACGTCCGGGGGAGGTATGGGGACGAAGGGACCAGCAGACGCGGGAACGGCTGCTTGTGCTGGTGTCGTACGAGGGCTGCTGTCGTGCGTACGTTCCTGTAGTGCTGCGCGGTTCCCTCCGCGTGTGTTGGATCCGCGGGAGGAAGTATAAGCCCCGCGAGCTTGATATGACGCATGCGGGGGTGCTGAGTAGCGGGTGGGTGCCTCGGAATAATAGTTTCCGGCGTCGCGTGGCGCATAACGTGGCGCGTACTGGGCAGGGGCATTGTAGTTCCTGTCGTATTCGCCGCGGCGGGACGAGGGGCCCACCGGGTCGTATCGTCTCTGTGGTGGCTCTGTGCGGCCTCCGCGGTAATCGGCGAACGGTCGATGGGGCGGGGCGTACCCGCGATGATCATCCCGTCGCGGGGGCGATGGGGGGCAGCGTGAATCGTGCGGCGATGGGGAGCGCCGCGCATGACGATGCGCCGGGGTAGGTCCCCGGTGATGTCCTGAATAGCCTGCGTGGGGCGTGGGGCGGTTACCATCATGTTGGTCTGCTACCGGTTGCGACGCACCTTGCTGCACCGACGAAGGCGGCGCAGTTGTACCGAGGAACGCTGCAAGCAGCGTAGGGTCCGTCGGAGCAGTCTGCAGCGGCACGAATGTACCGTCCACCGCTATCGTGCCCATATTTGGGTCACGGTAAAAGTATGTGAAAGCGACAACGGCGCTTTCAGCATATGTTCTGGGGTCCGGAGGAGTGGGCCGGTCAGGCGCGGCCATATTCTCGAGTTGGTTTTACTAGCGCGAGGTTATGGGGAAAGTTTTTGAGCTGGCAATTAAAAGAGCCAGCTATTTGGCTAGTTCGGTTAGCATGAAACCGATGGCGGAGGTAAAGAAAATTTTGTCGGAATTGCCCGCTGATTCCCACACGCGTCATCCAATATACGGTGCTTCGGGCCTTCTTCCGAGGGATCAATGTTTTGACAGATCCTGCCAACGCTGTACCCCGTGGACCTCGAAGTAGTCGTCGAGAGCCTGGCAGTCATTCAGCGCCGTCAGTGTCTCCCAGGTATAATCACCTGCAGTCCATTTAACATGAAACTTGAGCGCTCGTCCAGTCCATCGGTGTGCTATTATTTCGTCAACAAACCATTCCTGCTCTGCAGGCTGACCAAAGTCGTAGAATCTCTGAGCTTCCCGGCTCGGGAAGATAGTCTCGTCGTTAGGTTCGTGAGCGCGCAATAGCGCTCCATGAAATACGGGGTGTATCTTGCGTTGAGCGAGTTCCGTAGACAGTTCCAATTTGTAAGTGGATGTGTCGGGATGGGCGCTCACCACTTTGTAGGGCCCGATAAATTTTGGGGCGAGTTTGCGTGCTCGGCCTTTCGGGAGGTTGAGATTTTTAGTGGATAGGTACACCAGGTCCTCGACCGCATAAGGTATTTCGGCGGAACGCCCCTTGTTAGACTGATATGTTCCCCAAACCCGAGCTTCAATAATGGCGTCGTGAGCCACCGCAAGATTTGCGATTGCTTTATCAACAAATTCCCGGACACCGGGGTAATCCGTGGGGGCATCCGAGACGTTGGTCATCCGCGGAACGTAGCCGTAGTTCAGTTCGAATGGTGCGAAACCCGTTGAAGCGCTAATGCTTGAATTAATTGCGAATTCAACCATCGGAATCAAGTACACCCAGTCCTTCTGGGTGGGGTCGACCAGCGTGCGCAATATTTGCGATATATTGCGAATTGCGCGTTCAGAAGCTCCGTCAGTCTGGGGATGGAATGATGTTGACATATTCAGTTTTGTTCCTGCCAACCGATGTTTCTTGCCAAAACTTGGCAGTGAATTTCGAATCTCTGTCCGATATAATGGATCGTGGAAACCCGTGCAATCACACTATATCGCGCAGATACAGCCAGGCCACGTCGGAAGATGTGTCAGTCACTTTCATAGGAATGAGAGCGACCATACTGGTTAATCGACAGATTACGACCAGCATATAGTTATAGCCCAAGCAATTTGGGAAAGGACCCACGAAGTCCATGCCTACCGAATCCCAGGGAAATTCTGGGATAGGCATGGAATGAAGGAGCCCCGCAGGTGAGCGGTTGTCGCTTTTAGCCATTTTGCAGGCGCCGCAACTTAGGCAGAACTTGGAAATGTCAGTGCCCATCTTAGGCCACCAGTACCAACGGCGAATATATGCTGCCATTTTATCTTCACCAAGGTGACCCAACGTAACGTGGGACTCGGTGATCGCAATTTCAGTCAGGGCACGCCGCTTCTTCAAGGTAGTGCCACGGGGAATCCCAAGACAGTTTTGGCCCTGGGAGTTGCGGGCGTAAATGAGGCCGTTGGTCACTTTGAATTGTGGGTGAGCCTCAGGGGCCTCCAGGATTTTTGAGAATATAGGGTCGAGTGGGTAGCCGGCACGGACGGCGTCTAGAAACTCCGAGTTCCCTTCCACGCGCATAACGAGCTCCTCTCGGGACTTCAGGGAATCTTCCAATGAAATTGCGGTTCTGTCGAACCCCTGGCCTGCCAACTGCTCACTATGTGCTTCCAGGAGCTTGGCCTCGATTATGCGGTCTTCCAGGGGGTCGCTCACTCGGCGGGCGAGTATCTGGACCTCACCAGGGGCTAGGGCGCGTAGTTCATCTACGCGCAGCCGGGTTAAATCTTCGAGCTCCGGATCAAGGCGGACGTCGGCGCGTACGTAGTCGTACGGGCCATAGGCATCGTCGGGGGTGTCATTCTCGTAGTAATGAGAGAGACAATCTGCGACTTTATTGTCTTTACCGGGGACATGTTTGACCTCAAAGTCGAATCGCGAGAGGTAGTCGTCCCATCGAATGAGACGTCCGCTCATACCGTTGCGGGCAGCCGTCTTAATCGCGTCTAGCGGCTGATGGTCGGTGACAAGGGTAATGTGCCTTCCGACTAGCTTATCCTCCCATTTCATGAGGGCCTCGATTATAGCAAGTGCCTCTTGTTCATAGGTTTTGTAGGATTGCTGCGCCGGTGAGAATTTCTTTGATATGAAGCCGGCAGGGCGGCAAGTCTGCCAGCTAGGACCTTGACCGTACATCGCCCCGATGCCTACTACAGACGCATCTCCAATTACCCAGATAGGTTCCGGATTCTTGGGGTCAATAGGTCGAAGAATAGGTGTTTTGCGTACTATAGCCTTGATCCTATTGAGGCATAGTTGGTGGAATGAGCGCCAGACAAAAGGCTGACCGCCGCAACAGATCCCTTCAAGGGGCGAGGTGTAATGAGCCACATCAGGGAGAAAATTTGCTAGGTATTGTATGAGACCCAGCAGGCGGAGAACTTCGGTATGGGAGCGAGGAGAGCGCCAGTCTAGGACCTTCGTCATTTTGTCCTCGTCAGCGTGGAGGCCGCGATCATCGATGCGATGACCCAAACAGTCCATATCTTTCGAATATAAGTCACATTTCTTGCGACTAAGATAGAGTTGCTGCTCGCGGAGTTGGTCAAACACAAGGGTAAGGTGTGCTTCATGGTCCTCAATTGAGTTGGAGAATATGAATATATCATCCAAGTAAACGTGGACGAAATCTCCAATCACATCGCGGAATACACATGTCATGAGACGCTGAAATGTGGCGGGGGCATTGCAATCCCCCTGCTGCATAACGTGAGAGATTGCCGTGCCAAATGGGGTGGCAAAAGTTGTCTTCCACACGTCCGAGTCCACAATTCGGATCTGTTCATAGGCGTCGGACATATCAATTTTTGAGCGATGAGGTGCGCGCGCAACATCCATTCGAATGTTGTCTTGGTCGGGGAAGGGAGTTACGTCCTTGATGGCGCTATCGTTACGCTGGCGCGCGTCGACCACCGTTCTCAGCCCATCAGCTTTCTTGGGTAGACAAAGCAAGGGCGCGGCCTGGGGAACAGGCTTCATCTCCCACCACCCAGCTTTGACGTAGCGATTTATCTTCTTGCGTAAAAGTGGGCGCAGAGCATCAGAGCAACGTGGCATGTGGTACTTGTATGTGGCCGCATCATCAATCAGGTTTATTTCATGATTAATTTCCCGCATGGGGGGTAGACACAAAGGGATAGGTCCCATGAGGTCTTCGCACGATGCGAACCATTTGGCGCGGAGAGCATCAACGCATTCGGGTCTCACTAGTGGTTCTTTTCCGAGAGAGTCGAGCATCTGGGCGCTACGGATGCTGATTAATTCAACGGCGGTATCCAATGCCTCGTCGCATAGCCCGTTGGTATCTTCTTCGCCAGTCCAATATAGAATATGATTAGAGGAATGTTGAGAGATTCGTTCGCGGGGAGTTACCCCGGACATTTGGGGTGATGACCGACGGAGGCGGTCCTCTTGAAATAGGCCGTGAAGAGAATGCTGCACGTGAAAGCAAAATGGAGGAAGAGTGATAGTGGGTTCGGGACCAGGGTTTTCTCCATCATCGTCGTTATTCATCTTCTCGGAGCTATCCGGAGAAGGTTCGTCTTGTGGGAGTTCAGGGTCTGTGGCAGGGCACGAGTTTTCATCCTCTGTTGATGAGACGAAGGGCTCATCAGTAAATGAGGACTCCAGTTCCAAAATAACCGGATAGTCCATAGGAAGCGTTGGAAGATTACAATTATCCTCGCAGTCATCTATTTCCAAGATAGGGATCGAGGATTGAGGTGGTGGAGGATTACGATTATTAGGAATAATTTTGATGGGTTCCGGAGCGGCCTGTGCGCCGGAGAATGACCCGGATAGTCAAACACCAGTCGTTTTGGAAGGGAAGGACCGGGGGTGACGTTCCTGCAGTATAGAAGCCTCCTCGGGTGCGGATAGCGCGATAATTGTTTTACCGCTAGGGAATCGGATCTCTCGCCGACCAAAATCGAGGACGACGCCGTGGCGATTCATGAAGGGGGTACCAATTATCCCATCATAGCGGTCTAGATTGACTTGATCGAGATATAGGTGGCCCTTAATCCCTCCGAAGTCAATGTGCGCGCGGGTGCCGAAGTTGATTTTCGAGCGGCTGCCTACGCAACCTAGTTGCAGGGTGACTTGTTCTTCAAGGCGAATGGGGGCCAATCCCGACACCTTGGCGTATTCCAGAGTGATTGAATCTGTATTGCTTCCTGAGTCGAAAAGCATATACGCTTGAGATTCTCCAACGGTGAGCATAGCTGCTAGGCAGGCCATGTTAGACTTTACCCGGTGGGGTTGATCCAGTAGGCCGATCGTCTTGGTAGGAGCGGGGCGTCGGACGTTAGATAGGCGTTCAACAGTTTTGGGGGGAGCAAGTGATTGAGCATGCAGGCTGATATTGTGCGAGGAATTATCTGGGACAGAATCGTCCTCGGAGTCGCTGATGACTACTATAGTCAGGTCACCAGGCAGATAGGAGGCAGAAGCCACCGCCGCATCGATTGCTGGGACACAGTCCCACAGGCCCTCAGATCCTGATGAGTCCGGGGTCCCAGGATAGCTGGGCGGCGGGGTAGACCCCAATGCCGGCGGGGACGGCTCGGTGTCGTCGTCACTGACGACATGAGTAATCTCGACCTGTGGGTTAGACCCCGCGGCGCGGTGGACGCCACCAGCCCGACGCGGCCCTCGTCGCCCTCTCTCTCACACAGGGCGCGAATACGACCCACATTCGAACGAGAGGGCAAATTGGGGCGGAGGGAGGAGGCCAAGGCATAGGCCTCACGGGCGAGCATACGAAGGGTGAGCTCTTCCTCGAATAATTGGAGCGAGGCCATCATTCGGTCGATGTCGAGCTCAATCTGCCGAATGTGGCGGTCTATAGCCAAGCAGGTGGCTAAATTGAGTTCCTCGGCGCATCGCAAGATAGAGGGGGCGGGTGAGGTACTAGCAACTGGAGCAAGAGTTAGTTGTCCGCGTTCATCTCGAGCCTCCAGACGGCGAGACAGCAATTCTACCAGGTCTTGCTGAAATACCCGCATCTCAGTGATGCGAGCGCGAAAGAACTGCGGTTGCATGTCCAGATCCACGGCCGTGGTACGTAGTACTGATGAGGAGTAGCCCACTAGAGAATGCGGCTGAAGTAGAATCATACCACGCCAATTGTCGCGGGCAGATTCCTCGGCGCCTAGAGTGTTGATGGAATCCAGTTCCATGGATTCTATAGTCGACAAGCTACGATTGTTGACTCGGGCTTCGAACTCAGCAATGAGGGTGTTGAACGGACGAGACGGAGAGTCGGGGAGGTGGGAGGCTGCCTCTGCATCAGCGCGGGCTTCGCCGGCAGCTGTCCACTCCGTAAATCGAGCATCGTTGCTTGGGACGTGCAGGCGCAATCGGGCCGAATCGAACACAGCCGCTGATGTGGCAGTGTTGGGCGCCGCGGGCGCTTCCACGGTGTTTTCCTCATCTGGCGCAATCACGCACAGTGAGAAGTGCTGTGCTCTCATCGCGCCCATCCTAGTATTCTCCTCGCTCAGCGCGTGATCCGGATGGTCCAATCCCAGCAACGTATCCATCTCGGGGGCTTCATTCGGATTGGCATCGTCCGGATCGTATTGGGCTCCGCCCCACAGTCCCTCGTACTCGTCTCCTTCCATGCTGGCGCTAGCATCATCTGGGCTCTCTGGTCCATCAGCGTAGCTCTCAACCACTCTCTGAGCACCGACTCGGGTGGTCATAGGCTCGTGGAATCGCGGGCACTTGGGATTGGTAGCGATATGGCCAACGCCATCGCACTTGAAACAGGTACGAGTGTCTTCCGTACGCGTAGAGTGCGAGGGGGCCAAAGGGGCCGGGGGGCCCGCACGGCGGACTAACACAGCGGGGATTGATACTCCCTGCGTTCGGTTGGAGACCGGCGGGATACGGGTTGGCGCCGTCGTAGCTCTTGCTGTTGATGTCCGAGGGGTATCCTCCTTGGACAGAACTTCCCAGAGCTGGCGCGCGTTCGTACGCAGCACGTCAAAGGGGGTGTACTCAGCAGTCATCTGCCTATCTACCCACAGCTTGTAGCGGATGGTCTGGGGCAGTCCTACGAGGAACCGCTGGTTTATCACGAATTCATTAGGTACGTGGGCCATCTGGTTAGCACGCTTGATTAGTGTTTCGGCGAACCCTTCAGGACCCGCAGCGTCGTCATAGCGGACAGCGTCAAACGCCACGGTGGCCCGCTGCGCGTTAGCAGTAGTAACGAAGCGACGGTGCATTGCGCAGAGCGCATCCGTAAACGACATGCGCTCCGAAGGTGCGAAATGGGCGCTGTTAACTGTTTGTATAAACCAATCTAGCGCGCTTCCCGTCAAGTGCGATTTTAGCATGGTAGTGCGGAAGTTATCGATTGCAGGGTCGTGTCCGCAGAGCATCTGGGAGCGAATCCAGGTGCACAGCATCTCTACGAACTTCAAGAATACATCGATATCATTGATGCCTGAGTACTTCGCGGGAGCATTGACCTTTGGGGGTTTAATGTGAGGGGGAAGCAATAAAGGTTCGCCAACTTCCTTCTCCACTATCTTGCGAATAATAACTTCTTTGTCTTGATGAAAGCTGTCGACTTGGCTGTTGTCAGGGAGCCCGGCGCTATTAGCCCGGGAAAATGCGGACACCGGGGCGCGTGTGGACGCAGCCTCACTGCCGTAGCGCGTGAAGTGGCGGAAGGGCGCCGAGGAAATGCTGCCCACATCCTCGAAGTGCGCGGTCTTCTGAGCGAACTGGGCCGCCGAAGGTGTCGGGGCACCCACTGGCTCAATTGGGGTATTGAAAGAGGAGGCCGTGCGCTCCTTCCGGTGCACATTTGTCAATGCACGACGGTGGAACGCCTCGTCCGATTCGTGTACACCTTTAGGGGCCAGGGCGGATTCTAGCTCGGTGCGCATCCCTCCTAGTGGGGTAGGCGCTCGAGACACCGACTGCGAGGGGAGAGTTATGCTCACGCCGGACTTTGGTGAGTCCCGCGCATTGTACTCAGCCATACTCCGAGTTAATTGCTCAAGCTGAGCTTCCGTAGAGCCGAACGCGCGTAGCGCCTTTATGCTCTCGTCCAAGCACTGGTCTACGCGGTCCTCTTGGGAGCTCACCCGGTCGTGCAACTTACTCAATTTCGATTCCGTCTCGAAGCGGATGGCCTCAATAGCGCGTACATTTATGTCGAGAGCGGTACGTTGTTCAGATAGGAACGCGGTGGTGGACAGGAGCGTGGAGCGACCAGTGGATAACATGCCACGGATCTTGGAGTACTGCGCTTGCTGGTTGGGGCTCATTTCGACTCCCAATTCTTGCATTAATGTATCTAATGCTTTTTCTCCAGGTACTATGGGCCCAGAATTCCCGGACGCGGTGAGCTGCATGTCCAAGGTCAACGAGGGCGACCTGGACACCGAGGCGCCGGCCTTGCCATGGGTACGAGCATTTGGGTGCTGGTAAGTGTCGGACGCCGCAGCGTAGTATGGCGTATCGATGGGGATTGATGCATCGTCGATAATGTCGAACCTTATGCCGGATTCCGGGTGCTCCACATAGTGGCGTCCCGCGGAGTCCACTTTGACCATAACATGCATACCCGAGGGGTGGTCATTCGATGAGGTGTGTTCGCCACTCGATACTGAATTCACGTCTCCCGCAGGGACCGCTGATTGAGCGGACAGGAACGTAGAGGTCCCGCCGAACGTTGTGTCAGCGCCATGATGGCTGCTTATGGGGGGGACGTCAAGAGCGCCCATATGAGGGGGGCTGTCGTGCGGAGAGGTCGGGATATACGACATCTCAGTATTTTCAGAGCGTGTAATGCTGTGTAGAGTTCTTTTTGAATAGAAGTGCTTCTCGAGGGAAGCCAATAGAGTTTAAAAAAGTGTAATGAGGGTAGAGTTTATCTTAAACAAAGCACCCGAATTAAACTAGCCCAAGATCTATTGCAGAACTCGGGAGTGTA
The DNA here is from genome assembly GCA_029378255.1 of Mycena rosella. Classification (NCBI taxonomy): domain Eukaryota; kingdom Fungi; phylum Basidiomycota; class Agaricomycetes; order Agaricales; family Mycenaceae; genus Mycena; species Mycena rosella. The sequence continues at coordinate 47,487 of JARKIE010000508.1, forward strand.
ACGGTAGGTGGATGTCAGATCACAACCGGCAAACCGCCACACTCCGTTATATACTGTACAGCAGTAACACGTGATGTGTAGATGATAGAATGTATGTAAGTAGAGATGCCACTCGGGCGAGCGGCGTCGATGAAATAGGTAATAATGTGAGTGAGAGAAGTAAGCCCGTTACATGCAGGGAGATCTTGATCATGCAAGACACTGCCAAGGTCCGCCCAGCGGAGACTTCGGGTGTCGTCGGGGTTTGTCGCAGACACAGTCCAGAGAGGGAGCAGGGTTTGAGCAACAAAAAAGCCAGAGGAGACGAGGGACGTGAGAAGGAGCCGCATCACGGTGATCATCACAAACACGAGCAAAACAACGTCCATCTCTCGAACCTTGAAGAAGACAAACTACACAGGCTTGGCGCCAGGGACACCGTGAACAGGGCACTTGCTCTCGCCGGATTTGACGGGAGGGTTGTTCAGTCTCCCCGTATCATTTCCCCTCGTGTCCTCAGCCTCCGCTTCATCAACTACCACACCGCCAACGCGTTTGTCCAGAAACTGTGCACCGGGATTCTGGGCGCAGGGAACCTGACTGCTGTGTTTGTGTCTGCCAGCGCCGCCAAAGGCAAGAAAGCTGCCCGCCAGGATGACCGTGATGACGAGTCCAATCCTTGGTAGTTTGCCCGCTCGCTAGCACAAAAATACAGCTAATGTTGTAATTAGCATACATATCTTAGCGTGGAATATACATGGTCGCCTCGCTCTGAAACTTACCCATGAAGAGATTGTAGAGATCATAATCACGAACAACGTCTCCCTTTTTCAAGAGACACTCCTACGACTGGGCGATGAGGGATGTCTCCAAATACCTTGTGGATACAGCGTAGTGTCAATGCCTAGGCCAAACACCCCTGACTTCCAGCAAGCTTGGGGAGGAGTCGCTGCAGTAATAAGCGACTTGCTCGAATACATGATACGACACGACCTCTCCGCGCTGGACATGATCATGATTGAGTTCGAGACATTTTTCCTCATTGGCGTCTACCTACCCCCCGCTGGCTCTCCATGGAACAGATGGTCGGACACCAGCCCTGAGGAACACCTGGCGCAGATGGTGATGCTATGCACTGTGACCTCAAAATATGACGTGGTGGAGCGAGATCTGAATGGATGTATTGGCCATAAGAATGCGAAGGACTCACCTCTTGCCTGTTACTCTGTGGACCCCGTCGTTAACACCCGCGGCTGGTGGATCCTTCGACTGTGCGACGACTGCGGTCTCACCGTAGTGAACAGCACAGTCAAGGAGGAAGTGTTCCCTGGTGCTTTCACCTCATCCCAGCCCCTCGGACGCACAGTCATCGATTTTGCGCTGGTGTCCAATGGCCTTCTGGCCCACCTCCTGGACAAAACATTGAAGATTCTGGATGCCGCGGATTGGTCTGATCATGCGCAGTTATGGATGCAGGTCCCCTCGGGCACACTCAATCGGCAGAGTCGATACCGGGCCCCAAAAGCTAAATTGGTGCGGATAGAATACGGACCTGAGAAAATGCTTGATCGCCCAGCGGTGCGCTTGCTCACGCTGTCGAAGTCACCAGAGGAGGCTACAAAGGACCTGTATGGTGTGGTGCGCATCGAGGGCGACCCCATTACTGTGTATGTGGCCGTGTCCTGCAAGAACCCTGGAAAGCCCTATTCCAAAGCGGGTTTCGCTGTATATTGGGGGCTGGGCGATGCCCACAACACCTCGTACCGCATAGTTGATGGGTCAGAGAGCCAAGCGGCGTTCATCATGGTCCTGTATACTGTGTTGACAGCCCCAGCTGACCGTCCGCTGGTGCTCTACTCCTCATCGCAATACGCAATACGGACATTCTGTTATTGGGCTGGGAAATATGCTATGGCTGGGTGGATCTATGCCCACGGCGACATTCTGCAGCTCACAACAACCTTCATGCGCTGCTGCCCAGCCCCCGTTCGATTCTGTGTCAACAAGCCGGACCTGAACAAGCATGCGACGGCAGCACGGGCCATGGCTCGAGACGCTGTGAACAACAATAGTACCCCGACTTGGCTGCATGGTCTATTGCACCCGGAGCAACGAGCAGAGACAGACAATAACGAATTGGATGCCCTCGATGTCGCGAAGGTCTCTACAATCTTACCAGAAACCACCGAGCCGAAGTGGACCGCTCCCCCTCAAATATCTGTGGACGAGGTTGTCGACAAAGATGACTCGCACCGTGGACGTGTGAGGTAGGTTTCAGCCGTGCCACGACACCGCGTAAACTGAATAACACTATATAGGGAACGTGAAATGCTCCGCCACAACCTGATCTCCCTGCTGGACTGTAAAACCACGGGAGAGTTCTGGCAGTTGATACGGAAATGGACCACGGCGAGCACTGGTCACTATTGACCAGCTTCACAACTCGTTCAAAGCCCACCTCAACCCACCCGCTGTAATGCCCGCTCATTTTGATGCCGACTTGCATGACATCATCACCCTCATGAGTGCTTCAATCCCACCCTGTACAGTGGACTCCACTCCACAGCATTGCTTCTTGCATCCTGTTATGGACGAAGACATTGTACGGCTGAAGAGGAAACTGCGTGAGAAGGGTTCGAGGAGCGCCAGTGGAATTGATCTCATAGCGTACTCGAGGATCATGAAAATTCCAAATGCGGCCTTGTGGGAACTGTTCCCGGCGTGTATAGACCAGGTGGATGCCCCACAGCAGCACCTGTTAATCCCAAATAACAACACCAGTTAGAGAGGGCACAGCGGTGTGTGTGCCCCCTCTAATTAGAAGCAAATACAGGTGTTTCCCCCATGCTGCAGATTATGCTGCGGATATGCTGCAAATATGCTGCAGCAACACCGCAGCATATGGCTGTAGGGGACTTAGAGCATTATTTCACGCATGTATTAGGTAATCGTGCGCCTGTCCTAAAAAGGAAATGGGCCAAAAAAAATTGCAATACGACAAAGTACTCTATAGACATAGATGTATCAAGAAAACCTTTCTCGCGACTACCGTATACCTGTGCCCTCTCTAACTGGTGTTGTTATTTGGGATTAACAGGTGCGTATACCCGGGGGCCTCCCCCGTTTCCCCAGCACTATGTTTTGCTTCCCGGAGGCGGCGGCGGCGGCCTCGCTGGCAGGAGCGCTTGCTGCGGAGCTGGCGGGACAGGAGTCGAGGGTGCCAGCGGGCGGCATATCGGGGGTGGAGGCCACCTTGGGCGCGTTCGTGGAGGGCACGTTGGGCACACCAGCGGCGCGTCCGTTGAGTGCGTTGGTAGTGGGGTTGTCCACGTTTGTGGAGGGCAGTGTGTCGGGCGCGTCGGTGGTGGGGGCATCGGTGGTGCTCGTGGGGAGCGTGTCGCGGGAACCCTCGGGCGCAATGGTCTTCAGCTTGGGCCTCGGCTTTGGCCTTGATTGCGCGGGCGCGGGCGGTGCACTCGGCTTGGAGGGTGCCTTGGGGGGGGGTGTGGTGCCCCTGGCTTTGACGCCGACGTCGACTTCTTGCGGGGCGCGTTGTCGGTCTTGACCTTCTTCTGCTTTCGCCTCCCATCGACCTCGTCCTCATCACCATCGTCGCGAGCCGTCCTCTTCCGCTTCTTGCGCGTCCCCTCGCCCTTTTCTCCCCCAGCATCCTTCTTGCGCTTCGACTTCTTGCCAGTCGGAGCCTCATTGTCATCGCGGTCGCCTCGCTCGTCCCTCTTGCGCTTCGTGGGCTTGGGGCCGTGGTCGCCGTCGACATGGCCCTTGCGTGCCTTCTTCGCAAGGCGGAGAAGCCTCGCGCGCCTCTCCTCCACCGACATGCCTGCGAAGGCCTTGCGGGGGCGCGACTCCTCCTCCTCTTCGTCCACTTCCTCTGATCCCTCCTCGCCTGCCGCCCCCTTCGCCTTCGAGCGCGACGCACGGCCGGATACCCTCGACTCCGCCTTGTCCTTCACCCTGCAGGGACGCGACTCCACATCCTCCTCCTCCTCCTCTTCGTCGTCTTCATCTTCCTCCTCAGATCCCCCTCACTCGCCACCGCTTTCGCCTTCGAGCGCGACGCACGGCCCGAGGCCTTTGGCGCCGCCTTGCCCTTCACCTTGCGCACCTTCTCGTGTGCCTCGCCGTTCTTGACCATCTCCTTGAACTGGGCCAGGAGACGCATTTTCTCCCCCGAAGTGAGCACTTTCCACTTGCAAGTGCCACACTTCAGGGCGTCGCGGAGGATACGGAGGGGCCCGATGGCCGACTGCTTTGACATGCGCTTGAAGTCGACCCCCTCGGGCCACCCCACAAGCCCGACGTTCTTCCCCTCGACGAGCGCCTTGATATAGTTTTCGTAATTCATGGCCACCTTCGTCTTTTGCATGACGGCTTCTAGAAAAGAATAGAAAATTTAGTACCGTCCAGGCAGCGCCTGAGTGAAGCACGTACGGAGACCCGACTTGATCATCGCGGTGCATTCCTGCTGCATCCCTACGAGCGTATCGTTGCCAGTATCCCCTGGCAGAATCGTATTAGCCACAAATCGCCGTCCCAAGTCAGAAGAAGCCTGCGCACCTCGCTCGCGGCTCACTGCCCACAACTCAAACAACGCGCTGACATCTGCTGGGTCTTTCTTCAAGACCTCGCGAAAGAAGTCGAGCGCGCCCCACGACTCGATCGTGACAGGCACTGTCGTGTCGTGGATGTGGCCGCGGGTAAACATCGCGAACCCGATCATGCCCGCACGCTCCGCAAGACCTGTGATCTGCGACTGTGGTCAGGCTGGTGCACAGGCATGGGTTAATACAAACACACCTCCAGCATCAATCGCTCCACCGTGCGCTTTGCATCCGCGCCGGCGGCGAGGTTGTTGGCTCGCTTCCCGTGGTACTTGCGCCTGCGCTTCGCGAGCACCTCAGCGACCATGTCCTCCTCCTCCTCTGGCGTGAATCCCTCCAGCATCGACGGGTCGTCTGCGACCATGCGCTTCACCTCGGGGATCTTATACCGCTCCCCCAAGCCGTGCTCTGGACAAAAACACCGAAGAAATCAGTGGCGAAACAGAAATCTCAAGTGAGTACACATACCTGCATTCAAGTCGCGCATAATGCGCGAGATCTTGGCGTTATAAATGCTGACCGTGCGCCGCGTCTTGAAGCCAGAGGCCGAGAGCATGCGGCGGCGCACCTCCTTCACCTTCATCCCATGCTTTTCCGACAAAGCTTGCGCGCGCTCCTCGCGCTCGACCTCCAGCTCGTCAAGATCAGCTGCGAGTCTCTGCATCTTCTTCTCCGTGTCCCCCCGACGCTTCCGTGCGGTTGCGCGCCCGTTCACGCCAGGCTCAACGCGCCGGTGCTTCCGCACGGGGATTACGGGTGCGCCACGGTTCCGACTGCGGTGCGTGGTCGTCCCGAGGCCAGCCAGCTGGTCTTCCTCGTCTTCCCAGGCTGCGTCCCCATCATCCAGCTCAAAGTCGACGATGCGGCGGGGCTTCAGCATGGGGGGCACAGGCGGGTGGCCAGGATCTGGGGATGGTCGCGGGGAGGTTGGCTGCGAGCGCGGAGGGGACGAACGCGCGGGTCCATCGTCAGCGGGTCCATCGTCGGCCCATACAGACTCGCAGAAGATGC
>JARKIE010000509.1:0-52877 GCA_029378255.1 Mycena rosella
GGGGGACAGTGTGCTTAGTCTTCTGTTTATCGCCAGCCTTCACAGGGCTGGTGAATTGTATCCCTGATCCAGAGGTTGTGGCAGGCTGTGTATCGCACTCAGAGCACCTGAAACCATGTTGCATATTGGTTGTTGATGCAAAAAAAGGTTAGAGCATGTGTGTCAAAGATATGATGCCAAATTAGATTAGATTATTGTTTTACCTAATAGAAGCCCTACTGCTGGCCCCTCTGCACGTCCGACAGCCCCTTTAAAGGGTTTTTACTAACATGAAATAACCCCCCAAACAGGGTCATAAGTAATGGCGCCGGAGGTCACTTAGGTGGCATTAGTACACCAGAAACTTTAGAAATAAATAAGTACAACAGAACAACCCTGCACTGAACTGAACTGCGCATGTTTTACCGTCAGTCAGCCATTCACAAAGCTGTTTTTTCTGTGTGTCTGCTTGTGAACATATATGTGCTTGGCGAGCTCCAGAGCTGTGGTGCAGATGACAGGACATCCTTTCCACCTGCAGGATCCTTTCGGTTTGAATAGGTCTAACATGTGGTCGGCAGCACCTTGCTGAGCAAGCCTGGTGCAGGAATGGGCATGCTTTGTTTGGTGTGCCAATGGTGGCATTGGCTTATTGCAAGAACAACAATTGCCGTCTGCATTGCAACCTTCTCCTGGATAGAAGGAGTTCATACCTTTGTCAGGAATCACAGCGAAAAGCTCAGATGCTGGTATTCACTGTTCCTGGATGTCCAGGTCGGTGATCAAGAGACAGGTGACAAAGTCTGTTGTTGCTCAGACAGCAATGAACCAATAAGGAGATGGACTGACATAGACAGTTTGGCTGGCGACTGCCTACTCAAACAGTTTTGTATTTCAATGTACTGGGTCCCATGATGGAAAATGTGAAAAACAAACTGAAAAGAGAAAGAAGAGAAGAGAGTTTGCAAGAACTCAGGACAGTCCCAGTTTGCTCAAATTGATCACCAAGGATTTCATTGAACATCCGCATTTGTTACAATACATGTAAATACAGAGTAAGAAGGAAGGATGTTGTGTAGTATTGACAGTTGAAATGGAACGTCAAAATTTGATCCAGAGCACAGGGAGAGCAAGCAGAGGGCACCAACTGAACAGGTTGATGAATTCTCATAATACTACGAACAGGGGACATACTGTACTTTAGCCCCTTGCCATATGATCGTCTGCAGGACGGTGTGGCTGTTTGATTTGGCATCAGCACACATTTCATGTGAAGATGCTGCAAAGATTGTGCGATGGGACTATGCTTGATTCAGTAATTGATGACCCTGGGAGCTGCAGACAAAGCTCATTTTGCACTGGAATTGTGTCGAATTTGAGGGGCTCGTACAGTGCACTCAGAACAAACGCAGAACAAATCTTCATGGTCTTAAATATTTTGGATGCTTCCTGTTGGTTTTATCTCATGAACCTAGTGAGATATCACTCTTGGCTGTGAGGCCTTAGGTTACAAGCTCATGAGGAGCTCTACTGTAGGTACTGTATTTATACTAAAACCCAATTATTCCTGCATGTTCCGGGAAGTTCCATCGAGTTCCATATCAGTCAGCATTGAGTCAGCATCCTCGGGCTGGCCTCAGACTTGTGCTGGATTGCTAATCTCCAACACTTCCAGAGCTTCCCAAGTTTCCAAGTGACGCCCAGGGCCCTGAGAGCATGGAAATGAACAGGTGTGATTGAATTTGAGACCAGGCAAGGGCGGGGCATTGTCAAAACCTCGTAGTCGGGTGAAGAGGTGATAACAGTGTGACATCAACGGATCAAAGTTATCTGGCAGTCACTGGTTATCTGGCATTAAGCCGCTTCCTGGTACCTTGCCTCGGATATGATGCTCTGAGCATGCCAGTAGATTCAGGGAGCTTTTAGGGTGGTCTGTGATTATTTTTGTGATTTAAAGTGGTTGAAACCCAACCGAAAAACCAAGTAACTTCACAGCCACTACCAGATAACACCCAGCTGATCTGAACATGAACTGCTTAAACAGTGTTTGTGCCGAGGGGGAGGGTTCAGAGAGGATGGGAGAAATAGGATTTACGCTGGTGTCATCAACGTTGAACTCTTCTTTGATTTCTTTGCAGAGGCGAGGCTCGTTGATGGCTGCCAGGCCAGATGTGCCCATCAGCGCAATATTTTCCTTGTCAGCATAGGTTCAGAGCCATGTTGGAGGATTAAGATGCAAATTTAGTAGGCTCTGTGGGTTTGGTCATTCACTGGGAGAGTATAGATGGATGGGCTGTAATGCACCTCACCCACTGCTTGCCGTCTCGCTTGATCATCAAAAAAATCTGCCCGAGTGCCTTTTACCGCCCAATATGCCTCTCTGGTGAAAACATGCTTGTACGCCTTGTGTAAATCACTCACTTTCTCGATGAGCGGTGCAATTGACAACAGATCATTGTCAGGGATCATATTGAGCTGTTCCATAGCCTAGAATCGGTAAATCTCCACTTTCTTCTCACAAGATGCGAGAAATGTGCATTACCTGTTCTAGTGCAGCAGCCACTGGGAGCTTGAGGAGATGGGCATGGATCATAGCTGTGACTCACCTAGGGGCAGCCTCATCACGGCCTGCACTCATTGACTGGGCTGCCTGAAATTTTGCTCAGCTTGGGGAAATTGAAATCGGGGATGCTGCAATCCACCTCACTACCTTGTAGGTCTGCATCACCCTCACCACTCGCCAGGTGTTGCATGTCCACCGGGATCAATTTGGACTGGTAGGCACTCTCCTAATGAAAAGTGTCAACCGTGGAGAGCAACGAAATGAATGAAAAAGTGTACATACATATACCTCAGATCTTGGGGAATGAGCCATGATTAGTTTTCTTATGGCATCTGATGTCTGGGAGTCTCCCTTGCCAGTGACATTATGGCGAGGGCCGTAACAAAAAACATGTTCTAACACAGGATCAGCAACATACACAAGAGGAAGTGATTCAAGTGAGACTCACCTTTGAAGCCAGCCTTGAGCGAGTTTTGCTTTATTACATATGCAAACTGAGTGTATTACATTGGCCCCTCAGACATGATTGGTAAACCATCCACATAGATGACCTTGCGGAGGATGGGGAGCTCCAGACATGAGGGATCAAGACAAATCTCTCGCATCTCCAGCACGGGATGGGTGGGCTGAAGGACATCTTTGACAATTGTATAGTCAAGAAAAATATGGTTGTAAAAGGCACAGAGGAGGGCAGCAAAAACAGGGCAGTTCACCAGGTTCTTCAGGTCACATTTCAGGATGAGGGATCGATACTTGCCCTCGTCATAGTGCATATTCTTCAGCCAAACCAACTCCATGTGCATGTACAGATTGGGGTCGTACAGCTGACCGGAGGGAAGTAAAAAGAAATGATGGTGCTTCCACTGGAGGCAGTGACCTTCATGACGGTGATTTTTTGTCACTACAATTTCACCTGGGTGGGAGGAAGATTCCGCCATGATGTCAGTCCCATAGATAAGCTGGGCACGCTCGACCAGGAGACAGATGTCCTCGTCTAGCCACATGACACTGCCGGCAAGTGCCATGGCCGTGGGTTCATGGCATTTGATGGGCAGAGGACGGACACTTGCCATGGCGTTGGCCAGGCATTGCGCAGAGTCCTTTGTTCCTTTGTCAGCATGGGAAAACCCCGTCTTCTGGTTTGAACGAGACCATAATTACTTGTATTGTCTTACCCACCACTCACTGCCGTTGGCTTATTACGAAAAAAACTAACGAAGCATGGTCAACCCAAGGTAAAATTTATAAGTCTCTCCCTTTCCTACCCCCGGCCATACAGTGAATTTGTTTTGAGCGCGGCTTGAGCCCTGGGGCCCGTGCAAAATTGGCTGCACCTCGAGGAGTGCTAAGAACAATGAATCACAAGCCAGAAACCTTTGAGGAGTGAGCTATGGGAAGAACCATTTTTTTCCTGCCTTAGCGACTGCAAAAAAATCCGAAATAATTGGGGATTACAAGGTCGAAATGATCGCTGATTGATCACCGATATCAAGCCGTGCAATTTCCCACACTGACAAAGGAACAAAGGATTCCGCGCAATGCCTGGCCAACGCCATGGCAAATGTCTGTCCTCTGCCCATCAAATGCCATGAACCCACGGCCATGGCACTTGCCGGCAGTGTGAAGCGCCTGAGGATTGTGATGTTGGCATGGCTGGCAATCAGTTTCTTGCTCGTGCCTGTGGAAAGAGGGTGTGCAGTGATGAACTTGGGATCCGACAGCCAAGATGTGGTTTGCACTCAATCCTCTTTAGGGATCTGCCTGCCGGTGCAGTATGGCGGTCCCGATGTACATTTAATCCCGCCCCATATAAACTCATCTCCGCCCCTTAAACAGGGGTGTTTTGATGGTTCCCGCCCCATATATAGCATACCCATGGGGTAGTTTATTTTGGGCGCGAGCGGATCCCCGCCCCACATAAACTCGAGCCCCGCCCCACATAAACTCGACCCCGCCCCATATAAACTCGACCCCGCCCCATATAAACTCGGATGCCCATCCCATATAAAGTTGCCTACATAATGTCAAAACTGAATCTCTGAGATTACGCTAGCTAGGTGCATTATTCGTTTGAACAGGAAACACCACTGCTTGTTTAAGTTTATTCAAATGATGAACACCAACCATTAAATTCAGGATCAAGCAAGATATCAAAGGAGAGGACTACGCAAATCAGTGTGTGCGAGCAACGAGTGGGTGGGTATGTGGGTAGGATTAGAATTAAGGGCACTGTAGGGTAGCTGTGGGAATATAGTATGAGAGGGACATTCTTTCTATTTTTTGCACCGGTCTCAGCCACCTACGTCATATTGATCCGAACTTTGGCCAGCCGCACCTATTTACTGCAACTCTGGAAAATCATCGGCCTACCTTGTCACTCACGGGTGTCGTTATATGAGCTCATTACTCTTATTACAATGCCATGCACTACCTGTTTTTATGGAGCCATGACACAGGAAAAATGAAGCTAAGGTGCAGGTTAAATTATTTACCTCAAATGCTCAATTTTCCACTTCCACCACTCCATGGTTGCTCCCTTATTCACGGAAACTGGGATAACATCTCTCTTGAGTCCGATGCCTTGTCCTCGATGTTGGCTGCCTCGTGTGTATTATTGGCTTTACTTGTGCTCACAAAGTTCATCTGAACAATTTTATGTGAGCCAAAGTTTGCAACCAAAAATCAACTCCAAGAAGGCTGCCTCGAGTGCGCCATTCCACTGGAACGGCTTCAGGTGATATTGAGTGGGCCGACACATCTCGATGGTTGTGCAAACACTTGTGAACTCCGAAGGACAACAGACGAATACAAGATACTTCCTGCATATTGCGCACACGATCCAACAATGGTAATGATTCGGGACCCTTGAGATGCCGCTTGGCTCCATGTGCTCAATACACCAAGTGAATGTTGGTGTGGAAGTCTTTATTCATCCCTCGCATCATGTGCATGCGGGTATTGTCCCTTGGATGGTTTAAACCACTGCCATCTTTTGATTGTGTCTTGAGTATGTCCCTGAGTTGCTGTGCTAATTTCTTTCGTCTTTCAGCGTTCCTTTGGATCTACGGCGGCGAGCTGGACGTTTCGACCGAAACCTGTGACCGTGAGCTCGTCCGGAGGAGTACTAAGAGGCCCAGGGGGATGGTGTATATAGTGCATGTACACCGGGGGAATCCCTGGAACCGGCGTTCATGAGTTGGACCGTGTCGTGTAATGCTACCTACCTACCTACCTACCAATCTCGAGGAGATCCCGCCGCCACCGTGCAATGAAGATGATGGTAATTATCTGTCGCTCCGCTTATTAGTTCCAATCTCATTTTCGCCCACTCATCCGCAAGCGCAGGAGGTCAGCATCTTTAGGATTCTCGGATTCGGAGGGACGGGCCAAAAGAGCTAGGTCTGGCTCCCATGGGTCGAATTAGAGTACGTCAATTTTCATCCATGTTCTTTATGTGTCACAATTAACAATTTTGCAGGCTGGGAGGCAGATTGGCAGGATGACGATGATGATGATCTTCCCTCCTTCCTTAAGCCAGCCACATTATTGTTCGTATTTGACCCAGCTTCCACTGGATTGAATTCGTCGTCGACATCAGCTTCTCTGGCCCAGTCATCAGCCAACGGACCTTCTAGGATCATCCGGAAGGCCAATCTGGCGCCTCGGAAAGGCCTCCACATTCCGAAATCTTCATCTAACATCTGGCGTCGCTACTAATTCAATTCAGATTCCGGTTCTGCCTTGATCGAATTCACCGTACATTCAAATTTATCAAATCATCTATCTTTTGATACCCCTCCCATTGTCGACGTCGCAATTACGATCACATTCCTTTTCTTGGACTCGGACTTGCTGCTTTGTGTCCCTCTCATACTATATTTCCACAGCTACCCTACAGTGCCCTTAATTCTAATCCTACCCACATACCCACCCACTCGTTGCTCGCACACACTGATTTGCGTAGTCCTCTCCTTTGATATCTTGCTTGATCCTGAATTTAATGGTTGGTGTTCATCATTTGAATAAACTTAAACAAGCAGTGGTGTTTCCTGTTCAAACGAATAATGCACCTAGCTAGCGTAATCTCAGAGATTCAGTTTTGACATTATGTAGGCAACTTTATATGGGATGGGCATCCGAGTTTATATGGGGCGGGGTCGAGTTTATATGGGGCGGGGTCAAGTTTATGTGGGGCGGGGCTCGAGTTTATGTGGGGCGGGGATCCGCTCACGCCCAAAATAAACTACCCCATGGGTATGCTATATATGGGGCGGGAACCATCAAAACACCCCTGTTTAAGGGGCGGAGATGAGTTTATATGGGGCGGGATTAAATGTACATCGGGACCGCCATAGTGCAGCAGTACCACATGGCATAAAAAGAGGCCAAGTATCCTTGAATGGTGTGGCGGGAAGGCCAAGGGCAAGCCTTCCTTTGACACAGGAAGGATAACCAAATAATCCAAGCTGGAACACTGAAAAGATATGCAGGAAGTACTTACAATAACTTCTGCATATCTGTGGGCTCAGGGCAGAGAACACATTCAAAAGACACTGCAAAGATATTCTAGTTTAAGAATATCTTTTGAATGCCTTCAGCATCTTTTGAATAATTCCAAGGCCGAGATATGCAAAAGTTATTGTAAATACTTTTCCAATATCTTTTCCATATTATGGCCTGGGTTATCTGGTTATCCTCCCTGTGTGACATTCCGCATGAGATATCCTGCAAATCCAAATAGATGTTCTGGAGTCCATGAGCCACCACGAGTGAAGGGCTGGTTTGTTATACTCACTTCGAGAAGGTGCAGGGGTGGCAGCATTCAAGTTGCTCGAGGGCATGGGCTCAGCAGAGGTGGTCGGCATTTTAGTGGCCTTCTTGACATATTCGGTCCAATGTTGGAAAAGGTGTTTGTGCATTTCATCAGTGCCAAGCCTGATTGTCTAAGCACGATAAGGGCTCAACTTGTGTTTGTGTTGACACAATGAAGATACCTTGAATGTGATTTCTGGCAATGAATCAAGATCGACCAGGGTGTCGGCTCGCTGATGCTGCTCCTCGTCGGAAATCGGGCGGAAAATTGGCATTATGTAGAGTCGTAAAGAGGTGTCACAGTATTAGGAAATTAATGATTATTCAGTCATTAAGGTTGAGGGCTGTTGGAGATTAGCAATCCAGCACAAGCCCGAGACAACCCCGAGGAAGCTGAGTCAATGCTGACTGATATGGAATGTGATGGACAAGGGTATCCGGGCCGGTCAAGCTGGCACAGGGGGCAGGTAGGTAGGTTGGGTCATCAGGCCGGGAAAAAAAAATATGGACCTCTCAATAAGTGATCTGGGATTGGCCTCAAATGGCTTCCAATCGACTTCTTGGGTGTCCCAACTTACTTGTGGGTATATCCCTTTGGTAACCCCCTATCTCAATGCTTCCACCGCCGTCCCGGTCTGGCCGAAAACAGATTGCGAAGGACCTCAGTGACCTGTCAATTTATATCTGTGGTAATTCCGCCATTCAAATCGACCCGAACACTGCTGGCAACGTGGCATGATGCAAAACAGAGGGATGTGAAACGAAATGGGTGAGTTACAGTCCGGTTTCCGGCCTTTTCAAGTTTCTTTATTAATTGTGCCCATGCTAGTATCATCTGGATTGCCTTGAATTTGAAAGTGTATTGGATGGGTGGACATACAAAGCCTGTCTTCACTCGGGGGAAATTTGCGCAGCAAAGAGACCTCAGACCGTAGACGTAGAGTGAAGGTTGAGATGTGTTGATGGGCCAATTATGTGTGCTTGGGTGAACCTATTCAAAAAGAAGAAAAGAATTCTACATGAATTAAATATGTCTCACAATTTATTTTTTGAACGGTTACAACCAAATCCAATTCCAGCATAAATGATGGTGCCCCTGCCTGATTGAGCACATACAGGGAAATTACCATATATGGTGTGTGGGAATGCTTACATGGTAGGTAGGTTGGCCGAGGAGGTCAAAATAAAAAAATACGGCCCAAGTGGATTTTTTGACGGATCCGGATACCCTTGGCGATGGAAGTTGCTGGAACATGGAGGCATAATTCAATTCTAGTATAAATACTGTACCTACAGTAGAGCTCCTCATGAGCTTGTAACCTAAGGCCTCATGGCCAAGAGTGATATCTCACCAGGTTCACGAGATAAAACCAACAAGGGCAAGAGAGTGTGTGTGTCACAATCGCCCCAGAACCAAACAAGGTATAGTCACGTGGACATACGTCCAAAATCCAATTTGTACATAAGTACAGGGTTAAGTACAACATTTGTACATAAGTACAACATAACGCGCTCACCTGACTCTCTGATCTCAACATTCCCACCATGATACTCAACGGTCTCGCAGGGGTATTGCTCCTAATCACCCCCTTCACCCCAGAGTTATTCAACCAGGAATGCCTATCCACTCTATAACGCGAGGTACGAGCGCAATTTTTATAGTGTGTCTGTCCTAGAGAGACTACCTATCCACTACCTACTACGGAAACTACAATGATGAACAGACGACGAACAGCGTCCTCATGCCCGATGGCGCGTGCCTCGACTCGTGGACATCCCAGGCCCTCGCCTCGTCCGCGTCCATTGCGGAGGCCACCCAAGACTTCCAACAACTTGTTTGGGTGCAGCACAAGGCGGTTGACGCCAGCCTGATAGCCGCAACTCCTTCATTCCGCCACGAGTTCGATAGTTCCTGCAGAGGCTATCAACGTCGAAGCGTGTCGCACGGGACCAGGAATTTCTAGCTGTTCCGAAGAACAAGATGGGCTACGAACTCTTGTACCAGACCCCGACTGCAGCCCTGCTATCCATGAGCCACGGTGCGGCCAGGACGGTCGACACCATTCTCCCTCGCTTCTGGAAATCGGCTCTCGTCCCCGCCACGCCTGTTCGCTCCCTGCCGGTCCCAGACGAGGTGCTGAAGCATGTGAAACATGTTTTATCCACCCTCAAGTTCAACCCGGAAGTCGCTTCAAGTTCCATTGTGGACAGTATCTCTGTTCCGCAAATGATTAACGACGTTCGATTCCTTACGGGCGAAGACGGTCTCTCCGGAATCATGTCGCGCCATTCCTTCGTTGAAGGCTCGCGGACAGCCGCCTGTTGGTTAAAGGCATGTGTGCCGTCTCTTCGCTACCAAATGACCGAATACTTTGACTGCAGGACCGTTTCGAGGATACCGGGGCGACGTGCGAGCTCCAACCCTTCCTGTCCGGCTTCGCTCCGAATGTCATTTGGTACGAGTCGATTTACTTCTTTCACTAATATAGTCCTGGCATCTCCTAGTTCTTACCCCTCCACCGTGAACACGACCGCGACGGTTCTTTTGAGCTCCCACTACGACAGCCGTGGTTCCTTTGGGAGCACCCGCGCGCCCGGAGGTGATGATAACGGTTCAGGAACGATCGCGATCCTTGCAATTGCTCGCACAATCGCAAGAAAGGGGATCAAATTCCACAGCAATGTGCAACTCGTTGCTTTCGCAGGTGAAGAGCAAGGGCTGCTGGGATCCAAAGCTTACGCCAGTAAGACGCCGCCAGTTCCTTCTCCTTGGTCTGATTCGTTTCAGACAAAATGCGGGACATCGACGCCAATATCACCGTCATGATTCAGGCGGACATGCTTGCGTATTATGTACCCGGAGAGCCTCCTCAGCTGGGTCTCCCTAGATCGTGAGCCGCGCATTTTCATTTGCAAGTGTTGGTTCTCAGGGCGCGTCATACATACAGGATTGGTACCCCGGAAGTTGCACAGCTCGTGGGGAATGTCTCCAGGATTTACAGCCCGGAACTCCTTGTCGGCTTCACAGCCGTTCGCCTTACCTGTCTTCACGCCAATTTATCAACCGACCTGTCGTTCGAATAGGCATGCTGCAGCGACCATCAGGTAAGCCTCCCCTGACGGCTCTCCTGTGCCTTTCTGAGATCCCTTAGTCCTTCCACGAACAAGGCTTCCCCGCCACAGAGGTTTCTGAACGCGCAGGCCCAAGTGAGATTATCTCAATTTTTTCCGTTTCTCCAGTTTATTGTCTCGTAGTCGCAGACCCCATGTATCACAACAGCGGTAAGCTCCTCATTACTTCCATCTTCAATCCCACACCTTGACTCGCAGGCGACTTGAGCGACCGCGAAGGGTACGATTTTGACCAGGTCAAATCGATTGCGAAAGTTCAGGTTGGCAGAATCTTTGGCTTGCTTGTCAATGTCCCGCTGATTTGTTCAGCTCGCCACGCTCTTGCATGCCGCAGGATACGAACTATCGATCCAAGGTCCTCTGATTTCTTTAGTACACGGTCGCTAGAACAGAGTAAAGCAAGAAATCAAAAGTTATATTACAAAACCGTCCTTCATTTCCCGACCACCCTAATAGTAAATCCGTTCGGGACGTTGGGCAACTTCGTGGGAACCGGTCTCTGTCCCGGCCTCTGGAAGGGGTTCAATTCAACGGGGTATTGCCAGCGCCTGGTGGCCGCGCGTCTGCACGCCTCGGCACTCGGCGCCCCAGGGACTCTGCCCATCACAGAGCCGGGCGTCATGGCCTCGGATTCCAGGAGCCGCGGGAACATCAGGAGCTGGGTCTCGCACGACTGCTCCGCGTACTCCGTCACGCCGAAGGGCACGTCCATCTGGTGCGCGTAGAGGATGACGGGGTACCAGGCGGCGTACGACCCGAGGCCGGCGTTGGGGGCGACGATCGCGTCGGGCACCCCGTAGGCGGATAGCGCGGGGTCGGCGTCCGCGGGAACCCAGTGGTCGGCGGGGGCGTGGAGGAATACTTGGATCCTCCCTGAACCGCTTTCCTCTGGTGCAGTGTAGGAGTAGATGGGCGTGATGGGAGACGCCTGGGCTGCGAGGCTCTTTGGGTGCGATGCCTTGGCTTTCGAGACGATGGTGTGCACGGCTTGGCCGAAAAACACCAGCTTGATGTCGTGGTAAGGCAGCAGCAGAGCGAGTTCGGCAAATCTGTGTGCGACGAGTAAGAAGTGTGTCGAATGGGAGAAGAGTTCACCCACAAAGGAAGGAAGTTCAGTTCTACTTCTGCGCCGATGTACTGGATGTTCAGCTTGACGCGCGGACCGTCGGGTGATCCGGCTTTGGGATTTGCGACTTTAAGCGTGTCGACGAGGAGCCAGTAGACTGACATCGGGAAGTGCAAGAGGAGGGCAGCGGGAGACTCCTTGGGCAGACGCCGCCAAGCGTACCAGCTGTTCCAGTCCTTGATCTCCACCTTAAACGCAAGCCTAGGCGGTGCCCATAGTGAAGAAAAGTTGTGGAAAGGAATAAGTTCTGGTTCGAGCTTCCACCCGTCGCGGTCGGTGGGGTGTTTGGCCTCGAGGAGTGGGCTCCCGTCGAGATAATCGTATAGTTTGGCCATCTGCTCGACCATCTTGCCATAGCTGCCGCCCTTATGAATGGCTTCGACTATTGAACCGGTGGGGAGATGGGCAATGGGCCCGCCGCGGTGGCTCCAAAATCCAAACCCCTTCCCGCCGAGCACGTTGAATCGACCACGGGCAACGTCTACAGAGAAGGTGCCGTCTTTTTCGAGTCTGCCCCACGGAAATTGACGTAGAATCTCCTCGACATCGGGCACTCTAAGCATATGACGCTAATTGTTTTCTTGTTAGCGCGCGACACAATCCTGGAAGATCTATGCATTACTTTGTTGTCATCGCAAAGCTCCTTGTGGGTTTGCGCGCGCGCGACCTTTAGAAGGGAGTGGGATTCAGTTGACTGTACGAGGTCGTTTGCTACTTACTTTCTGAACCTTCCAGGCAGTTGCGGCGCACTACTCTCAGAAATTATAAGGGCGTTTTATCAAAGTGGCCAAATCCTAGGCCTGCCTTCGCGGAACAGTACATCGGAGCCTTGCAGGCCCCGCATACTTTAGCCTAGGGAAACTATAAGAGTTGGCCTGAAGAGTCGCAATCTGCACACCTTGCCCTCGATTATATCACCACATTGCATGCAATTCACCTATCGATTTTCGATTTGGAACACGAACTTGAGAGCCCTGTGAAGAAACCCACTGTGGACGTGAAATCGAAGGATTCGGTGCTGGTACCAGCGTTCTCCGCGGCGACTAGTAGCTGGGCCTGCCGGGTCATATATTCATGGCCCATTTGTGGGGAAAACCCGCTCATGGTGGTTGAAACGAAGATTGTTTGGTCGGAAGAAGGTTGAGTGTTTTTCTCTTGGTTCTCTCATTGAAATAATCTGATTTTTCCTTTGACGAGGAAAGTCCCCTTCCTTGCAAGCCTTTTTCTGTGTAGTCTGTAGTTTACCGCGTGCCTGATGTAGGGAGCTCGACCTTATTACATAATCGTCGGACTTTGAATTTCTGACAAGGCTTTCCTCCTGCCTGGAGGCAATACAGGCCATATATTAAGAAGCCAAATTCCTTAGAATGTCAAACAAAAGCAATCTGTGTCCTCAGAATCGTGTTTACAGAGTTCGTTGAGGTGCAAAGTTGTTACCGGCCGGTTCACATCAAAATTCGGCCTCACGGTTCTCGCATCAGCTGGGAAAAGTTGAGTGTGAAAGTTGCTGGTTCCCGTGGATGGTTCAATAATCCCCAAGAAAATCGACGAACAACGCGCTCTAACCCTCATTTCTATGTCCGAGAAATTCAAGATTACAGAATAAAGCTGACCTCCAATCAACTGATCAAGGCACTCAACAGACTACAACATGCGAGGTACGAGCATCTCTGTTGTAGCGTCTGTCTGCGAGAGACTATTTTCTGTGTTACCTTGGTTTCAGCTGAGGCAACATGACGACATGTGACTTATTTGGAAATATTACGGCATCACCACTCTCTTGGGCCCGTTACGCTTCAACGCTTGGACCTCCGCGCTGCAATATAGGGCAATGCGCCCATTTGCAACCACATATTAGCCCTTCTACGTTACCCCCGCACAAACTACATACCCAGGGCGCACGGCCCGCCGCAAACATGGCCGCAAATGCACTAATCGTTCCGACCATCCTCCCCACCGGCTCTCTCCACTTTGCCAAAGTAGAACAGGATGCCACCGCTCAGGACGTCATTGATACCCTTGTTGCGCTTGACGCCGTCAAGTCCGAGATCTTGGGAGATCTCGAGGAGCAAGGGTGGGCTCTCCAGAAGATCAGGGCTGAACAGTCTGGTAGACCATGGGAGGAGACCGAGCTCGAGGCCTTGGGCGACGGCTAGTATCTCCTAATTCTAACCTATTTCACAACGCTGAAGCTTGTCGCATTCAGGAACTCTACCCCCGACAACCCTAGTAGCGCCGCTAGTGAATCCCACGGCCGAAAGCAGCGTGCAGGGCCATTTCTCCTCCTTCCCGCTGACCTCCCATCTGCACAGTCCTGTCCTTCGTCTGGTATCCTTGAACCCAGCGTTTGCCGTGTCCTTTGCGTTCCTCCGCGTATGGGAAATCCATGACGGGTTCGAGTACAAGAGCTTCATTTCAAGAACCAGGACGGTCGGGGAGGTCGTAGATGCCGTTATAGAGGAGCTTGGTCTTGCCAAGACGCTCCCCGTCCCCGGGGGCGGCGCCCTGGAGTACGTCCTCGAAGAAGTGTGGACGGACGGAACCTCTTCCAGTGCGTGCTTTGCTTCATCTAACGACTCTGTGACTCATCTTTCCCCAGAATCATCACGGCTCCCCAGCTCTTCCCTCATATTCAACATCATCGGGTTCCCGTTCTCCCCCAACCCCTTGTCCTCCTCGGCGCGCCGCACGTTCCGCTTCTGCGTGCCAGACGAGTGGTATCGGCGCTCCAAATCCCGCAGCCTCTCATCCACGTCCGTCGAGCCCTCCGAGTCGACGGTCCGCCATCTTGCGTCCTTGCAGGAAGAGGAGGACGAGGAGGACGAAGATGGGACCGCCAAAATCAGCGACACCGCGTCCCCGCGAGCGAGCGCCGCCGCAGACGACGCGGGCCATGCGACGCAGAACCGTCTCTCGACCATGTTCGACGGGTGGCTGCGAAACTCACCGGCGGCGCCAAACCGCAGCAGCGTCGTCTTTTCTCCAGACAACCGCAAGAGCATCGTCAGCGAGCCCATGCTCGTTCCCCATTTTACGGGCGGCGGCTTGAAAGACACGGACACGGTCGACGCCGACTCGCAGAGCTTCGACGAGGCTGCGTTCGAGGCGATGCTGGTCAGTACCCTGTTAAACACGACATTTCCTTCTTCTTATTGGTTTCTAGGACGACATCGGTCTGAAAGGAGAGAAGCGCGCGGCCATGTATGATCTCGCGCCCGAACGGAAGCGGTATCTACTTGGGCAGAGTCGACAAGCCAGACCTAAACCTACCACACCTCCCAAAGGTCCGGGATACGCCGCCTCGTATGGCCCATCGAGCGCGGCGGCCTTGCTGCCCCGCCTCGTTCCTCAACTGACAGGAGATGTCGGCCTGATGCGTCGATTCTCAATCACCGGGTGGGGCGCAGCCGCTCCAGCGCCGCCTGTCGTAGCCTCGGAATCCGGTCGCCTGAGCGGGGAGTTTGATCTCGGCGCCGGCGGGAGCGCGCAGGGCAAGGGGCAAGCGCAGGCGGAGAAGATCGTCGAGGAGATGCAGCCGCTGCAGCCGCAGAGCACCGGCGGGCTGTGGAGCAGCTGGTGGGCGTCCTCGGGCGGAGACAAGCCGGGCGCGACGGGCGGCCCCAACAAGGAGGCTGTCAAGACGGCCAAGTCGTATGTGGACGGGCTGCAGACGGGCAAGGCGGACGTGAGGCTCGTGAAGCACCTGATTTCCCTGCGCGTGCATCTGTCGACGGCCAAGCTGCTGTGGATCCAGGAGTTTGTGGGCGAGGAGCATGGGCTGGATGTCCTGAGTACCTTGCTCGCCGGACTCGTGGGGAAAGGTGGCAAGCGGCGAGATTTGACGGATACGGAGACGACGGTGTTGTTGGAGGTCATCAAGTGCCTGCGGGTGCTGCTCAACACAGAGGTCGGCGGATTTTATGGCTTAGGATGTATATTCACCGCTTACTGTGACTCCCTTAGCCCGGCTTCAACCAAGTCCTGGCCTCGCCAACGATCATTACGCATATCGCGTACTCCTTGCACGCCTCCGCACCGAAGTTGCGGACACTGGCGTCGGAGCTCTTGGCCGCCATCTGCGTCATCTCGCTCACCGACGGCCACAAGGCGGTGCTCGCGGCGATGTCGGACTACCGCGTCGCCTACGACGAGTCGTTCCGCTTCGAGACGCTCATCGGGTCTCTGCGGCTCCCCGATCTCAGCAGCGACGCGGGGAGCGACGACGGTTTCGAGTTTGGTAGCGAGGAGGAGGGCGTCTGGGATGCACGCACGGCATCGATGGCGCTTATCAACGCGCTCACGAATTGCCCCGAGTCGCTCGAGGATCGGATCCTGCTGCGCGAGGAGTTTGGACGGCGGGGCCTTAACGAGGTGGTTGTGGTGTGTTTTTCTTTCCCCTCCCTTGACACGAGCGCACAGCTGACCGCGCTGCGTGCAGGCGCTCCGGTACATCAAGCCTCCGGACACCCTGGTGACACAGCTGGATGTATACACGGAGGAGAAGTTCGAGGACGAGCAGGATATGCGGGATCGTGCGCGGAACCTCATGAGCGGGAGCGGGCACGATCGCGGACGCTCCGACTCCGAGATTGCGTTGGAGGATCTTGTGCGCCTGGCGAAGCAGCACGGGGAGCTGTACCCAATGATGATGGAGATCATGAACCACTATGGCCAGATATTACAGCGGGATGTCGGGATGTGGGTGGTCTTCGTATCCTTACTTTATGGATACTGACGGATATGCACAGACAGCTCAAGGCAGATCTATTCACCATTTTAGACCGGTTCGTCGAGCAGGCGGCGATGCTTGATGATTTGTCAGCATTTACTTTCCGAATTAAGATACTGGGATACTGATTTTGGCGACAGTGATGACAGTTGGCACATATTTATGAAGCGGTTCGCTGCGTCTGTGGTCCATATCACAGGCCAGGAACTCGAGGTGAAGGCCGTCTCGGAGACTTCGTCCAGCACGATCGTGGAACAAGAACTCGAATCTCTGCGGACGAAGTACGAGGAGCTGAGCGATGAGGTATGTGTTACTATGAACGCTTGAGTGTTTCTCCTAACTTTCAAATAGCGTACGGAGCTGCGCAACAAGCTTAACCAACAACTCGCGGAGATGAACACACTCAAGGCGCTCCCGCTGAACATCCCGGTGCCACACGCGAAGGCCTCTGGAAAGGGGGGACCCGAGGTTGGATACGGCTCTTTCAAATCTGTTTGTTTTTTGTTGACGATTATTCAGAACTTCCACGGGCTTGTCCAGCGCCTGGTAAACAAGGAGAAGCAAGTGTTACAACTCCAAGGTGAGGTTGACGGCCTCAGAGCCCAGAACCCGAGCGACAAAACCAGAGAGGCGGCAAGTTGTTTCAGATTTTGTGTCGAACCTGTTCTGACGCTCCATTGTGCAGGATGAGCGCGCCAAACGCGAGCGGGACAGATCCAAGTATAAATCGTTGAATGACGAGATCACCAAACTCAGAGCCATGGTCAGCGGATTGCATTCGGAGTGTTCACGCGAGGATCTTACCTATTTTTTAGAATGGCGAGCTGCAGACATCCATGGGGATCAAGGACAAGGATATCCTGTATCTCAAGCGGGCTCTCGAGTCGGTATATACCCGGTTTATTTCGCGGGAGGAGACGCGCGAGGAGAATCGTGGGGCGGAGATGGACGCGGAGCTCATGGCGTCGCGCACGATCGAGCGTCTCACGCGCAAGGACGACGAGATCGCCACGCTCTGCGGTGAGGTCGCGGAGCTCAAGGCGCAGCTGGCGGCCAAGCCGAAGACGGAGAAGGAGTTCAAGGCGAGGTCGCCGCCGCCGCCGCCGCCCCCGACGAAGATGAAGCGAGCCTCGACTAGTATCCCTACTTCGGGGCCGCCGCTGTCGTTCTCCGCCGCCGGAGGGCCTCCGCCTCCTCCCCCGCCGCCGCCTCCGCCGCCTCCACCATCCCGGACCATGTCCTTGCCTGTCCAGTCCGGCGATACCGGTGTGAGCACCGATGCTCCGCCACCGCCGCCTCCCCCGCCCCCGCCCCCACCGCCCCCACCGCCCCCTTCGTCGTTGTTGTCATCTGGCCCGCCCCCTCCGCCGCCGCCGCCGCCTCCGCCGCCTCCGTCTGGCGGCGGGCCGCCCCCACCTCCTCCACCGCCGCCGCCGCCTCCGCCGCCTCCGTCTGGCGGCGGGCCGCCCCACCTCCTCCACCGCCGCCTCCACCCGGATTCACGGGTGGACCGCCGCCCCCGCCACCCCCTCCGACGGCTTTCAGAATGGGCGGACAACCCCAGGCTTCGAAGCCCACTAAACGGCTTAAACCGTTCTTCTGGGAGAAGCTCACGCCCTCGGCCGTGGCGTCCACAGTATGGAACGAGACGCCCGCCCGGACTACTTTCATCCTGGATGACCTGGAGGCGACCTTCTCGCTTGATACCACTCCCGTGACACCCTCGCAGCTGCGCGTGAGCCCTTCGAAGAAGCAAGCTGCCACTACTCTCTTAGAAATTTCGAGAGCCAACAATATCGGTGTGTTTAGTTCTTTCCTTCCCGTTCCTGTCGTCTCAGATCTGCCAGCTATCATGCTGGCTCGCATAAAGATGAGTTTACCCGACATCAAGAACGCCATCCTAGAGTTAGACGACGAGAAACTGAGTGCTGATGACCTCAAGAATATCAGGGTAAATCTCCCAACTTTAGAGGAGGTAAGGTAGTCTCGTTCAGCATCTAGTCATTTTCTAAAAATCCTTTTTTAGATTGGGCGACTCAAGGACTTTGGTGATTTGAGCAAGCTTGCAAAAGCCGATCAATATTTCGGGCAGGTAAGCGTGCCATGGTGACTTATTCAGCTTGAGCGAACAACCAACCATTGTGGCAGATCATGACAATTCCTCGGCTCTCGGACCGTTTGGATTGCATTCTATTCCGCCGGAGACTGGACTTGGACATTGCAGACATTCGGCCCGAGATGAATTTTGTTCGGAACGCCTCACACGAATTGCGGTCGTCGCCCAAGTTCAAGGAAGTGCTGCAGGTTTGTCGACCGGTCCACTTGTTATATCACTCGTGCTCACACTGGACAGGCTGTTCTGGCGGTCGGGAACGCGCTGAATGGCTCGAGTTACCGGGGTGGAGCTCGCGGCTTCCAACTCAGAGCGATGTTCGGGGTCCGTTGATTTGCATGGTCATTTGGGAATATCATTAACGGCGTTTGCAGATGAAAGACACCAAGACTGCAAGAGCCGGGTCCGATTGCCCGACTCTGTTGCATTATCTTGCCCGTGTCTTGATGCGCACCGATCCGTCCTTGGTTACCTTCATCGAAGATCTCCCGCACTTGGAAGCCGCAGCACGAGGCATGTCTAAATTTGACCCGATTCGAAGTAAAATCCATCTTGACGCTTCTTTCTCAAGTTTCCGTCCAGACAGTTATGCAATCCGTGAATTCTTTGGTCGTTGGCTTGAGCCAGATTAATACGGAGATTATCCAACTCAAATCCCCGAAGGGGGTGGCAGCAAACGACCAGTTTGTCCGGATCATGCAGGTACGTATATTTTTGAACGAACGGGCGTTTGCTCACGTTAGTTTCCGCAGCCTTTCGTTAGCGAAGTCGGGCCCAGCGTCACTGCACTAAAGAACATGGGCAATTCCCTGGAGGCAGAACTGCGTTCGCTGCTGGCGTACTATGGCGAGAACCTGGATGAGGCTTCTAAACCGGAAGAGTTCTTCTCGAACATTCTGTCCTTTTCATCCTCGCTCCAGGTAAGCTTTGTAACTTTGCTTAGAGGGTTTACCTGACTTTGGGTGTGTAGAAATGCGCGCTGGAGGTTCATGACGCACAGGCAAAGCTGAACCCGCCAATCAAGACGCGTCCTACCATCATGGAACCTCCCGAGGACACGACATCGGAATCTGTGAGTCTCCTGCGTATATGCCCTCCCATGTGCGCTCACGCAAGCAACCCAGACCATCAAGATTTCCAGGGACTCCTCATCTCTTGCGCTGCCCGAGGCGGGATCACAGGGACGCTCTGTTGGACGAGGCGACCTGGACCAGGCTATCCGGAGCATGCGGGATGGGAAACGGAGAGCACGACCGAACCGCCCGCTCTCCAAGATCTTCTTCGATGGCGGGAGACCTCAGAGTCGCATGTACGATTGATTTCACGACCTTTCACGACCACCAATACGCCCATACTAATTTCCGTTGATCTGACCATACATAAATATTGCTTACATTGTACACGACCACGCACACGCTTTTTTATGTACTGGGGGGTTTCTGTTCTCTTCCTCCGATCTCGCATTCTTTCTGCGAATGAAACGTGCGCTGAGGCTGGTGAAACTTGCAATGCGAGTTCGGGAGTGGCTCGAATAGTGTTAGGTTCAGGCGAATGTTTGAGCAGAGAAGTCCAGAGGACGCAGGACAGTAACTCATTGTATTTCTTTTTGTAAAGGGATCGATGGCCCTAGAATAGGGTTATGTACGATGGCAGTGCTGCAGCCCCTGTCACGAAAAGTATCCCTTCCTATCGTACGGTCTCGGTTCCTCAAGTCACAACATCGGCTTCGACTTTCTGTGACTAGGGAGCAACAAAGGAGCAAGCCCGACAGAACACTCCTCTCTCCTTACGCTATCATGCAAACTTTGTCCTCCTCCTCGTCATCGAACAATTCATCCAACGGCCTCTCGATCACTCAAGATCAACTCGGCAACTTCGGTCGACACCGCGCCTAGTTTCTGCAGCAAAAACAAGCCGATCATGTTGAGCAACCGACTCGGACTTATACAGCTGAAGAGGAAGCGCTTTTGGGGAGGCTCCTAGCTCAGAAGAGTATGCTAGAGGTACATGACAACTATTCAAGTGGGCCCTGTTCTTCAATTCAACCAACATTTAGGAGGACATCAAGACTGCGGCGCATGGCGTAGCGCACGAGCTTCAATCCGTGCCGCTGGACGCTGTACGTCGACTTCAGTCTAGCTTCTGTCTTATGACTAAAAAATATCTAGAATGAGGAAGAACGTATGCAAATCATGCGCGCGAACATTGATCGCCGCCTGCAGGCGACATGCCCTATCTCCAGAAGCTCGCCGACTGGAGAGCAGGGCTGACCACTCATGAGTGCGGTGCGTTGTATATATTACTCCGACTAACGTACCCTTACTGTGTGCAGAGATCATGGGGCCCACCGCCGAGCAGCAGGAGATAGTGCAGCAACGCTGTGCTGACGAGATCCGTGAATACCAGTCCCGTTCCCTACGTTTTTAGCATGTGCCTTATCTCGAACTACTCGCTGGCGATAGTATTGTGCCCTAAACTCGCCCTGTATGCAACAGCCCTGGGCTTGCATCTTGCGCCGCATACTTGACTTGACAAGCAAAGGGTTAACTTACCGGGCCTACAAGTGTGGAATCGTGTCGGCCTAATTCTGTGGAAGGGCGCTCAACGATCAATCTAAACGAATGCTGATCCCAAGGAATGGTGTTGCGCATTCCGGTAGATTCCGGTGCATTTGAAACTTGTCGGGATAAAACTGATTCAGCGGAGTCGAATACCGGGGGCTCGGAGAAGGAAGGAGACCTTACTACTTGCGTTGGACGCTCCGCGACCAATTGCTCTCTTTCCTCTATCGACCCGGTACAAATCATCCTTTGAGATCCCCACTCGCGGCCCCGCCATCCACGCCGCCAGCAGGGCTTTCCGACCAGGATTTTTTCCACAGGGTGGATTTTCTCTTTCTTCTTGGCGCGATCCGTTCAACGACCACATGTACAGCTTCAAGATCTAGGTCGTCCCTCGTTTTTCTAGCGTTTTTCTTCTGTTTGTGGTGACATAGCGAGTGGCCCCCACCTGAACCTACTTGCCCAGGAAAGCTGCTACAACGGCCGTCTAGCTCAGTTGGTTAGAGCGTCGTGCTAATATTCATTATGAATTCAACGCGAAGGTCTTGGGTTCGACCCCCACGATGGC
Organism: Mycena rosella; assembly: GCA_029378255.1. Taxonomy (NCBI): domain Eukaryota; kingdom Fungi; phylum Basidiomycota; class Agaricomycetes; order Agaricales; family Mycenaceae; genus Mycena; species Mycena rosella. Next base: position 21,584 of record JARKIE010000509.1, read on the forward strand.
CATATAGTTTTTTGGAGTCCTTTCCCGTCTCTGGCTTCCCCCTTCTGATTATAGCACCATAACTACTATCCCTGCATTTTCTTTTTCTTTTGCTGCTCCACGTTGATTTCGACAGTCCAACCTTCTGAGAATTTTTGTTTCAACGTCGCAGCTCAGCATCATCGGAGCCCTTCCCAATTGGGGAACCTGTCATTTTATTGTACTCTGTTTACAAGCACGCCCCATTTGGCAACCGCATCAGGATTTTCGCTCAGCCATCTTCAGCCGTCATGTCGGAGCCGCGAGTCATCTGACCGAAGTGGTGTTCGCAGTGGGCGACCAAAAAATCATCCAAGACTGCCACCGCATCCGCAAGGAGGTGTTTCACATCGAACAGGCACGCCCCGAAATTACGCCACCCAGTCGCCCGTTAATTAAAAAAAACCTCCTTTTGAACCGCTAGGGATTCCCGCTCGACACCGAATTCGACGAGTCCGTCTGTTCCCGCCCTGGGCGATGCCGTACATGCCTGCTAATTAACTCGACCGTCCAGGGTGGAAGGCACCGCGACGCATTTCCTCGTGCGCGTAACGGAGGAGGACCCCGCGAGCGGCGCGCAGAGCGTTAAATCCGTCGGGACGATCCGCGGGACGCGCCCAGGCACGTACCCCGGGATCGACCGCTACAAGCTCAGCAGGTACCGTCATTAATAACCATCCGCGGCGTCCCCCGGATGCTCATCTCCCCCGCACCCGTTAATTAAATTTTGATCAGGCTGGCGGTGGATAAGGCCTACCGCAAGCACCGCCTGGGCCGCCTCCTCGTCGAGGCGCTGCATAAGTGGGCCGCGGCGGACGCCCAGGCGCCCGCGATCGAGTGCCACTCGCAGCTCCCCGCGATGGGCTTCTACGCAAAGTAAGCACAGTCAGGCCGCGCGCGGCTAAATCCCCGCGCGCCGTGCAAAGCCAAACGCCTAAACCTTGCGCCAGATTCGGATACGCGCCCGAGGTGCGCACGGGCGATCGGCTGCGCGCGAATCGCTGATCTCATTCCATTCTCTGTAATCTCCACAGGGCCCCCAATTCGACGAAGACGGCGCGCCGCACCAGAACATGGTTCTGCGCCTCCCCTCGTCTTGATCGAGCGTCGAGACCGGATTTTATTATTCGCGCAGACAAAATTAGATCCCATTCAGGCACGGTGCGGTACACAGGCGCTCGAAGGGCTACGTATAAGTGCATGTATAGCACGGATGAGGCATAGATGAGTATGTAGAGGTCTAGCAATACAGGCTAACACATAAGTCGCATAATATACAGCTGTCCGAAGAGGATAAATACGCCACGAACGAAGGCGGATGAGCGAAAGACATTAGGGTCGTAAAGCGCGAAACTTAAAGCGCGCGGGGAAAGAGAGCAGCTCATGAGCGAATGTGGTACGGTCCATGTCCGTCGTCGGTGGCGAAGCCCTCGCTCTCGCTCTCCGATTCTATCTTGATCGCGGGGAATGCGGGGCTGCCGGGGAGGATACTGAAGTTGATGCTCGAGCCGTACCCGACGGAGCCGTCTTCGTACAGCCGGCGCGCCGCCTCGTACTCCATCTTCTCCTGCTCCGCCTGCGCCAGGAACGGCTGCGACAAGTCAGCATTCGCTCCACTCCAAGGAGATTCAGAAACGCGAAAGTAAAACACACCTTCCGCTCATCGTCGGTCATCGAGCGCCACTTGGCCGCGGCCAGCACGCTCTGCTTCGTCGTCTCCGTCTCTTCGCCAAAAATCTCGCGCACGAGCTCCGGGTGCGCGCGGATGCGCTGCAGGAACATGAAATACGCGCTCAGTGGCTTCTTCGGCGCGTTCGGATCCTTGATGTTGCTCTTGCGCGACTTGCCCGCCTTGCGCTGCGCCGCGCGGAACGTGTTCTCGCGCTTGATGTCCTCGGGCGTGAGCCCGCGCATGTATGCGTTGAGCTCGCGCTCGCGCACGTCCTTGGCCGCCTGCGAGCGCCGCCTATAGGGCTAAAGACAAGATGAGATGACGTCAAATCCGCAGAACAGACCAATGCACACCTCCTTCTCCTCCTCGCTGAGGCTGGCGTACTCCTGGCCGGCCTCCTTGGCCGCCTGCGCGACGTTGAGCTTCCGGCTGCTCGACGCCTGCTGCCGCTGGATCCAGTCCGTGAAATACAGCTGCCACGCCGACGGCGCCAACTTGGGGGGCCGCAGCATCGACTTGACGGGGGCTGTGCGGACGTCAGGAATGAGCGAATGGATGAATGCAGCGTGGCGGCCACGTACGGCTATCGTGGGCCTTGTCCTGCGCCTCGCCCTCCTCTGGGGTCGCGATGCGCCTCTTGCGGCGCACGGTGGCGTCGCGGTCGTCGGGCGTGCTGAACGACTCGGCGCGGCGGCTGTACGCGCGGATCGTGTTGAGCGCCGCGGGCGCGACGCTCGGCGCGCTCGAGGACGGGAAGAGGTGCCCCGCAGAGAGCGAGTTGCGCCGCGGCGCGGGGATGCGCAGCCCCTGGCCCGACAGCGGCGAATGGCGCGCAGAGGACCGCGGGGACGAGGGCGTGCGCAGGTGGCGCGGGGACGCCGGGGGCGGCGTGTCCCAAAGCTGGCTCGCCCAGGCAGGCGTCTGCGTCTCGTGGGGCGAGACGGCCTCGATCTGCTGCAGCGCGTAATGATGATCCTCGAAAGAAGACACGGATGGGGAGTTGGACCCCGGCAATGGAAGCGCCGCGGCAAATGCTGCTGGCGAAAAGGGCGCATCGTGCGCGAATGCGGAGGGGTCGCGGAACGCGACAAAGGAGGGCGACTGGGGGCTCACGGACGAGGGAATGGGTATCGGCGAGGACGGGGAGGGTATGGGCGACGAGTCTTGCTCGTGGCTGAGCCAGTTGGAGAGGTATAGGGTGTCGAGCTGGGGAGGACTCTTGAAGTCCTCCGGGTAGGAGCCGTAAAAGCTGTCTGGCGAATAAGGCGGAGAGGCCGCCAGTTCGTAAGCTGGGCTGCGCGGAAAGACGGGCTTGACGTCGAGGTCGTCGATGTATTCGCCCGAGTGATCATATCCCTCGGTGGGGGTGTACCCGTACGGGACGGCGGCGGGATAGTCGTCGAATTCAAAGAGCATCTGCTCTTCGGGACTCTGAAGAAATTGGTCTTCAAAGTTGAGGAAGGCCATGGAGTCCTTGATGGAGAGGTCGTCAGAGTGCGAGGCCATCGTGTCAGATGCGAGGTGGCGTCTTACAATGGTCGCGGGCATGTGATGGTGGGGAGGGGGAGGGGGACGGCGGAGGGGCAAGCTGTGTAGCTGCAGAATCGGGGGCGCGGACGGAGTGACAGCAAGTCGAATGGCCTGCTTAAGAGGGATTCGGAGCCTCGATAGAACCATTTGTGGCTTGGGTGACTCGGACTGAATCAATACACTGTGCCGACCCCGGACGGACAGGAGCTGATTCGGGATGAGATTCCTCCCAATCAGGAATCCAAAGATCTCTACAACCTTGAATCTGGCGCCGGTTTACCCTCTTTTATCTCCAGAAACACTGCGGGCGGGCGCATGCGGAGGCCCGCGGACGAGTGTAATAACTGTAGTTGCGGTGCAACGGAGATGTTTTCCGACTCACAATCGTCCTTTTGCGCGCACTCGAATCGGAAATGGAAGCAAAAACAGAAGGGTAAAAAAAGAACTGACTCCGGCCCCCTTTGGGAATAATATACCGAAACAACGGGACCTATTCTGACCTATTGTCCCGCGTCCTCGGCCTCCGGAACGATCCCCCCCGCAAACAGCGAAACAAATGCATGCATGACTTGCGGAATAGGCCTAGCGTACGGACGAGTAGGCTACATGTACAAATCCCCGACGTCTCAGATCCCGGGTGCGTCCTTGTCGCGGGCGTAGTAGCGTGGGTTGTTGTAGACGGCTTGCGCGGCGCCGGGCTGAGATTGAGGGCCAAGATTGGAATACGATGCATTGCGGAAAAGAAGCAGCGCCTCGAGATCAGTTGCCACTTCCTCCAAAAACACAGGGGTCTGCTTACCACCCAGCCCTTGACATCTTTCATAATAGCAGCTTCGATGGCCAGCCCACGTTGGTTGAGCTCGTGGTCGACGCGGTCTCCCTCGGCCATGAGCAGCGGGACGAGGTGTATCCGCGCCCAAGTCTTTTCTCGCTGCAGTTCCCTGAAGAGACAATGTACATCAGCTGCCGCGCCAGCCAAGTTGAGGTCGGACCGAAGCGATAAGCTGCGCGGACGGCCGGATCCAGCGGGCCTGCTCTATCTCGACGAGCAAAGCAGAACGAGCCACGTTTCACGTTGCACTCGACAGCTGATCCAGCATCTCCGCCGCACAGATGACGACATATATAGTGCCTACCTTCTTTCCAAGTTGCCCAATCCAAGACGGTAGAATCCAAACGAGCACAGCGCCGTCACACCCCCGAGGATTACGAGGGCGCCGGGCCCCCGGAGAGGGAGATTTCGCTTGTATTTGATTGCCTCGAAACCACCAGCTGGCGGCAGGTCCCTGCAAGTGAGAATGGAATACGTGAGAGGTGCAGGTGTTGTGGGGCGGGAACGCGCACTGTCGGTAGTTCACTAGAAGTGTTAGGAATATCGTAACATTAATGGGTGGACTGATACGCACTGTGGTCAGAAATGAGAATGACGCGGTGGTTGTACGAGTTTAAGATGTCTGATTGGCGTCAGGTGACCTCTTTGGTTGTAAATTCTTAGGCATCGGAATCAATGCAAGGCTGCCAAGGCAGGATACAGCCCGGGGTTCGTGGGATGGTGAATAGAACTCGTAATTAAATGCCGTAGACAGCATAGAAGGACCCTGGATAATAGGTCTAGACCTGAAGGTCTGATTTCAAAACGGGAAATTAGTCAGGATTTGTATGGCGAAATTCGTCAGTATTAGCACGGGCCCACCGAAATTTCGCGAAATCCGTCAGGAATCAGGAACAGGCCCAAAATCGCCCGAAAAACGTCAGGGAAAGTCAAATAGGCCTCAATTTCGTCAGGAAATCGTCCAAATGCCAAAATTAGCTGCGCGAGCTGCCCCTGAGCTCTCGGAGATGCCTACAAACTACAGAGAACTAGTCGGATTCCTCCTCTTTCTCTTCAGCGTCCAATTCCGCCGCCTTTTTTTTTTAGATCGCGGTGCTTTAACTGCTGCATTGAACCGTCCAATCCCGTTCTGCAAGTCCACAAATAGGGCCTTGTCCTCCACCGCCAGCTCGGCGCCGCTCGCAATCATTCTCGCGAACGCACGCTGAGGGCGTCGTGCTTACGACAATTGCACAGTGGAGGCTAAAATATTACAGCCATACACAGAAAAATAGCGAAATTACTGTACTATTCAGACCAAGTGTTCACAAATTTTGAAATTTTCAATCACCGAGATGGCCGATAAATTTCCGTTTGATTTGTCGCGACTTTTAGAAGCCTTGAAAAAATTGGCTGTTACGCGTTACGTGAACACTTGGTCTGAATAGTACAGTAAATCAGCTGGTAGGCTCGAACGAGCGGCCCATAAAAGCTAAAATAGCATAGGGCAGAAGGTGCACACAACTGACCGGTACACCAGGGGACCTACGTCAGGATATGACATTTGGGCTCCCTGGATCGTCCCAAATCCGTCAGGATTCTGAACCAGCATTTTGGCCAAATTCGTCAGGATTTGAACCACCCCCAAAATCGCCCAAAATCGTCAGGATTTGCATCAGGCATTTTGGTCTATTATCCGGGGTCTTAGCATAGCTGAATTCTGTGCAAGGTCTCCGGATTTCCTTAAAGAGACATCCCAACATTGATCGACTCAACGCCAGCGCAAACGAATACGCACTGCCGCGTCTATTTCCTTTTCCCACCCTCATGGCCTCCGTCCCCACCCCGCCCCCGCAACAGCCAACCCCCAATCCATTTCCTAATCAACCGCAGCGCCAGCCCACCCAGCCCGCCTTCTCCGTCGGTATCGCAGCTGGCGCAGAGGATGTAAAATACCAGGCAAAATACAAAGACCTCAAGCGAAAAGTAAAAGAAATAGAAGCAGTCCGTCCCCCTCCATGTCCCTGCCCCCACTTGACACCCATTCCTCGCTTCAGGATAATGATAAGCTCCATTTCAAGGTTTTGCAGGCCAAGCGCAGCATCCAGAGAATGAAGCTCGAACGCGCGTCAGTCTCGCTTTCCTCGCTTTTGAGACGGCGATTATCTCATTCTCAACGTCCAAAAGGGTCCTCTATGAGCGTTTGCAGCAGGTGCCGCCGTCCCCAGAATTACAGGATCGACACGCCCTTCCGCCCCTCCAGCCCAGTCCACACCAACAGGCGCAGCAACACCATCCGCCTCCCCCTAACCACGTCTCGGAACGGCCACCGGCGTCAGACTATGTGCGCACCCACGGGGGCACCCTCAGGCAGGACAGCCGCGCACCCATGGACTCCCCCATGGCCCCGATCCATTCCAGTAGACGCGGCTCTGCGGGCGGGCCCGAGCCTCCGCGGCAGCTTCAATTCATGCAGCACATGCCCCCTGTGCAGCAGCAGGATCTGCATCGCGGTCATGCGCCGATCCACGCGAGCCCGCGCACGCACGAGCGCGCGCGCTCGCCCTCGCGCAGCCGCGGGCACCCCGCGCCGCCGGTGTACCACCCCACCCGCAGCCGTACCCCGACGTCCAGCAGGCGCAGCACCCGCTCCACAGCCCCCCGCTTTCCGAGCGCAGCAGCCACTCGCGCCGCCACGACATCCACGAGCTGACCGCGCGCTCGATCCCCCCGCTCTCGCCCTCGTCCGACGCGCGCGGCGGCGCCGCCGCCGTCCACAGCCACCAGCGCATGGGCCCCGGCACGTACATCAACCGCGAGGACTTCCTCGAGTTCCAGCGCGAGCGCGATCGGGAACGCGAACGCGACTGGGACCAACGCGAGCGCGAGCGCGAACGTGAACGCAGCCGCGCGCGTGACGCGCCGATGCACTCGCCCGCCAGCACGCACCGCGGCGCTCCCGCGCGCCCCCTGCTCGAGTACCCGCCCGACCCGTCCCGCCGCCGCCCCGAAGACCCGTACCTGCCCGTCCGCCGCGTCTACTCGCCGCACTCCGCCAGCCCCGGCTCCGCGCACTCGCGTGGCTCGCCCTCCCCCGCGGGCGACCCGCCCTCGCGCCCCGACTCGCGCGCGCAGTTCTTCGCCGAGCCCGAGCGCGCGGGCGGCGCCGTGCGCTCGTTCCGCCTGCGGCCGGTCGCGCAGGGCGAGGACGTCGACTTTGTGCACGAGGACGGGCGCGCGCAGTCGCTGTCGCGGGATCGGAATGGGAATGGGAACGGCGGGCGGAGGCAGCGGTGGCGGTGGCGGTGGGGGGTACGCGCCGGAGCAGAGCCGGCCACCACCGCCAGATTCGCGCAAGAGAAGCCGGAACGATATGGACGTGGACGACGACGACGGTCCTCCCGGGGCGATGTATTCCAGACATTCCGATGCGGAGCCCAGAGGGTCCAAACGCTACCATCCGGCGTCGGATCGCATGTAGGCTCCGCGACTCGACTCGTTTTCTCATTCCCCCTTTACTTTCTTCTTGCTGCATGTGTAATTCTCTGGTGTCGATATGTTTTCGTAAAATGGCCCGCATCGGGCTTACACACACACTATTTTGTGGGGCTGTCTATGGTACTAACATTTGAATGGCTGAATGTGGTGGCGGGTGGCGTTACTTGGTCAATGGTGCAGTGTCATATGTCAGCCCAGCGGCGCCGTTTCATCGTATCCCCCAGAGGCCCCGACAAACTCGAACGAATGGTAATGCGCTGCATATCGCGCGCCGGGCGGAACCAGAGACTCAGCAAACATACATACGTGCATTTGGGTAGTAAGTTAAGCTTTACGGAATGCACATAAGGACCGAGAGCCCGAGTATCCGAGCCTGAGCCGGAGCAGATAAGATTGCACGTCCCAAAGACGCCGGTTTCCCCATTTACATTCGTACGCGGTGTGTATGCGGCAATAGATCACGGATAGAGTTACTGTTTCACGGACATTCCCATGCTGCCGTCGAGCGCTCCATCGAGACAGGGAAGCCGATGAGCGCGTCCTCCTCCCGCGCGCCGCCGTCCCAGATCACCGCCTGGTCGGCCCAGTACGCCGCGAGCCCGCCGTCGTCCGTGAACGCGTAGTCGCGGCGCAGGTACGGCGCGTCGATGTCGTGCGTGCGCTCCGCGATGAACAGCAGGACGTCCTCCTCGTACGCGACCGCGGGGCCCTTGAGATCCATGACGACGTCCATGATGCTGCGCGTGCGCCGGCCGAGCGCGCCTGCCGCCTCGAGCGCGACGTGCTGCTTCGCGCGGGAGAGGAGGAGACTGGCGAGCGAGGGCGAGGGTGCGGAGGCGGTGGTGGCGGATGAGCCGGCGGACGAGCTGTACGTGGAGCCCCGGCGGGTGTGGTGACGCGCGCGGGGGTCGCGGGTGGGAGTGGGGGTTGCTGCTGCTGCTGCTGCGTCTTCGCCGTACCCATGTAGCCCGCGTTTCGAATTCGTGGTCCCGGCCTGCCTAACACGGAGACTTGGGGGCGCCTGGCCGTGGGCGTGGCGCAGGCTCGAGTGCCGCTTGAGTGGGGGTGCCGTGGCGTACGGTTTCGATTTCTGCACTGCGGCGGCTCCCGTGGACGCGGACCGCAGGCTTCGGCGCTGAATCGCAGATCCGGGCGAATTCGGGCTGCTTGTCGGGGTCCTGCAAACAGGATGGTGTTAATTTATCTCATGCGGTTAAGAATAACCACTGATAGGAGTACCCTCGACGTGGTGTCTTCTTCGAAGACTGCTGCTGCGCTTTCGGAGGAGTGCCGACAGCCCCAGGATTCAGAATGATGTGGATGTCCATGATATGATATGACTCGAGTGCGACTTTTGGGTTGGGGCCGGGATAGGTAATAGTAAACAGCAAGAGTGGTGCGATGCAGATCTTCCGTGCAGGGGCTGGCGGCTGACTTACATTTCAGTTCTGAACTGGACTTGCGTCTCAGGAGGGAATAGGGGCCAAGGTCAGCCACCGCCTATTTCGGGCAGACTCAGCTTGGGAAGCAAAGCACCGCAGCGGGTTCACGGTTCGCACCCGCAGATACGCTCCATGACCGCCGAAGTCCTGGATTTGACAGCCAGAGGCAGTTGGGAACGCAATCTGACAGCGCGCACCCGGCGGCGGTCCCGGGGGCTGCAGGCGCCAACCAGCTGCGCCCCGGCGCCTTTTGCATCCGTTTGATTCCGCGGAGGGAAGGAAGTAAACAAACACTGTTCGGAGAGGTCCCAATGAGGGTGACAATGAAATGATTACAATGGAAACGAAGGGTCACCGCATTCTGAACAATGGAGAAATCGCTTTGGGTCGGTTTCACCATCCCGAGAATGGCATGTTGAAGCAGTGTTAATTTTCGATCCATTTATGTTTTAATAAACGTGCGCGTGCGGGAGAAATGCAAATTCCGACTGCGCAGTTGCAAGAACGCGGAAAAGTAAAGCTTGGGTGAGAAAGGGAAGTAAACCGCATTACGTCACGCGATTCTTTTGGGACTCGATATCACGATGCAGCGCTTGTTTGATGCCAAGGTTTAATATTAAGTTACATGATTCACCGATAGACATGATCAGCTAGGAAAGCAGAGTTAATGCCTGTAATGGAAGGAGGGAAGGGATCCTCACAATATAAGTTGGCTGCTATCTCTGCCTCTGCCCTATCGCCGTTCGCAAGAAGCTTCTCCTTGTTGTATAAAAGCTCTTCCCGAGTCTCGGTGGAGAATTCCTGGTTTTGCGCTATGACGAAATTCAGGACTTTGATGGCTGTTAATGCAAGCGCCACTCACTTTCTACGATGGCATCGACTGGACACGCCTCCTGACAGAACCCGCAGTAAATACACTTGGTCATATCGATATCTTTTCAGAGAAGGCGGGTTAAAAAAAGCCGCGCATATATTTGGTGCGGAAAGGGACTTGCCGTATTTTGTAGTTCTTCTCGAACCGTCCATGCGAGTCTCGCTTTCGATTGTGATTGCCTGTGCCGGGCAGATGGCCTCACAGAGTTTGCAGGCTGTATGCATAAAATTGGATACGTATCTTCCCATTGTCAACAGGGTAACTCACCGATACACCTCTCCTCCCCGCTGGGGTATCGGCGGAGCGCGTGCTCTCCTCGGAAGCGAGGCGACAGTGGTCCTTTTTCAAAAGGATACATGATGGTGTACGGCGGGCGGAAGAATTGCTCGAGCACGATCCACATTCCTAGATAACGCTGAGGGCCCGAAATAGCCGCGCCCAGACCGGGGACGCACCTCGGATGATCTCGGTAAAGAAGAAGAGGTGGACGGCCTTGTCGATTGCGCTCGGGCCGTCCTTGTAGGCGTCGAGCTCGTTGCCCTGGGCATCGAACTTGCGAGGTGTCTTTTCGCGGCGGTGCTTGCGAATGGTGAGGTCGCTGATGAGGCCGTCTGCGCTTTCTAGGTAGTTTGGAGTGCCCTGCGCACGGCCTTGAGCGTGGGTCGACTGGAGGCGACGAGAGAGCGGAAAAGCGCGGGCATGCGACGCCGCAATGGAACGGAAGACACCGACGGGCAGGAGAAGGCGCGGAGGGATGGGAGACATCGCTGAACGACGTTTAAACGACGGTGCCACTGGCAGCAGCGGGGAGCGAGGTGTCACAAACGGTCACTCCTGCTGAACCCAATCACGATCATTGAATTCCCAACACATCGTTCTGCAGGTCTCACCTGTCTCGGCGACAACTCCATCTATTGAAATTCTAAAATAAAGAATACAGTTCCATTGACTCTGAGAACATTTTCTCTTGGATTTTCCTATCTATGCTGTCTTCATTCTGAAAAAAAACTGAAAACACTTTCCACTGAATTTCCCGGACAGAATCACTTCCCATCACAAATGTTAGCATAATATAACACGGAGGTGGGCGTTTCGATTGGAACTGTCTCTTCAGATTTTCCCCCCGCCTCGCCAGTGCGTCCACAGAGATGAAAATGGCGGCCCTCACCAATTTTGGAATGATGCTCTTGTGGTTTCCCGTGCAACTTACCCGAGACTTGAATTAAAATTATATCATATGAGGATACAGATGGCTGATTTTACAAGACTGCCTTCTCGATTTTTGTGAAGGGAATTCAAGATTCCATCGAGGAATCGCGAAAGGCCGACCAATGGCCCAAACAGGATCCAACATCATGCAACCGAATTGAATCTTCGACTCGGCCATGTCCTCCAGCGTCTCAAAGGCCAAGTCAAAGGTCGCACCGCTATCTGACCAAGGTGTGTGCGACTGCCTGTTTCTGCAAGAATCGTTCCCTTGAATCATCTCAGCCAGAGATATCCCAAACCTACTCCCGCATGCAGAATGAGCTGCAAGCTTTGGCCGGTAAAATTGGCGAATTAGACCAGGAAGCGGATGAGCACAGGTGCGTAACGCATGGACGTCTCCCACTACGACTGATTTTTTTACAGCCTGGTTCTGACTACTCTCAATGAGGCGCTCGCTGAAGAGCCCGATCGAAATGTTTCCGTCTCATCGGCGGCGTTTTGGTGGAACGGACAGTCAAGGACGTCGTTCCCGCGCTCCAGACAACCGAGATGGAGTACGCGTTCCTCTGGATTTTCGTTCGGTGTTCTCAGATTTTTCGATAGATAAAAAAGGTGGTCGGCAACTTGACCGAGCAATACAAGACGAAGGAGGAAGAGTTCGATGCGTTCAAGCGCGATTATAACATCCGGCCTGCAGCGAGGGCTTGAACGACGCGTCGATGAAGTGGTCTATTACGCGTCAAACGTCCAACCAAGTTTAGGTTGGCGTCCGATGTCAATTAGACGATCCTCTGTACCACCGCCACCGCAGCCAATATGTAGCTGGATGTATTTTGCTTCACTCCGTGTCTTTCCTTCGGTGCCTTATTTCCCTCCGCCTCCGGCGCGGTGAGGACCACGTTTTCGATCGTCGTCAAGCCGAGCAACCGCCGTCGTCTCTGATCATTTTCCACCAAAAAAAATTGCTATACTTACCTCGGTCTCAACTTCCATCTGTTCCCACCACCAGCTAGCTCTGCTTGCCCCCACGCTCCTTTCCCCACCATGATCTTCATCGCCGTCCTCGCCTTTGCCGGCCTCGCCATGGCCCTCGCCACCCCCGCCACCTCGAGATCCGTCGCAGCCCGCCGCGCTGATGCCCGCGGCCTCCTCGACGGCGTGCTCGGGCCCATCTTCGGCGACCCCGACACCGACGACTACCTCCTCGCGCACAACAAAGTCCGCATCCTGCACGAGGCGCCCTCGCTGGTACGCTTTCGTGCCCCACACTCGACTCCACACAACGTAACGTCTCGGTGGTACTGCAGCAGTGGAACACGACGCTCGCCGAAAAGGCAGCAGGCTGGGCCAACGGCTGCCAGGTCCGGCACTCGGACGGCACGCTGCTCGACGGCACGCCCTACGGCGAGAACCTCGTCGCCGCGGCGGGAAACTTCCCCATCGCGGACGCGATCAGCCAGTTCACCTCGGACACCAGTACGCGACGCGCATACATATTATTCAGCGGGAAATGCTCATTGACGCGTAGAGGACTACGACCCCGCGAACCCGACACTCAACCACTTCACGCAGGTGGTCTGGAAGGCGACGACCCAGCTCGGTATGTCGCTCCGTCCATTATGAAAGCAATAAATAACGTCCCCAGGCTGCTCCCTCGCGCACTGCGGCGGCGTCTTCGACCCCAGTCTCGGGCAGGCCTCGTACTACGTCTGCCTCTACTACCCCCCGGGGAACGTCATCGGCCAAGCCGCGTACGTTCGCTTAACTACTTCGCGCGCCGTTGTTTACAAATCATCCCAGCGCGAATGTCCACGTCTGACCTCCACCTTTCTCACGCCCCTCCTCTCCCTTTCGTTTCGCTTTCTTGTCTGGCCGAGCGCCATCCATGCCCCGCTCGACGCCCGCATGTTTTCTTGCCGGGCGTTGGACACGGCCCATGTATTCGCTCTATCTGTTGTCTTGAACTACCGTCGCTATCACAAATCTATCCTTCGTTGTATCCAAAACGGCCTCAAGTCTAGTGAGTTGTGTGTGAGAGTACATGGTAATATTCTACTAGTAAAATACGGTGTCTATCTGTGCGGCGCAATCTAAATCTACCCCCGGGCCTTCGGCTGCCCGCGCGGGACCCGCGGCGCGGCCTTGACAATGTTCAGCCCCTGCACGCCCCTGAGGCCCATCTTCCCAATAGTCTGCGTATCAATCGGCGGCAGCTCAGCGCCCGTCCACCCCAGCGCGGCCCTCAAAAACGCGTTCCCGCGCGCGGCGAGCTCGTCACGTGTCCACCGCATCGACTTGAGGCTCGAGTTGTACACGCCGAGGAACGCGCGGTACGCCTGCGCCTTGGTGTCGTCGCCCACCTTCGGGAGGATGGCCTGCACGGCGGCGGTCGCCTGCGCGAGCGTCTCGGGCGCGAGGTGGTAGAGCCCGGGCGTCGCGACCTGCGGGATCGGCGTGATGCCCAGCCCGCTGACGGTGCGGTCCCGCAGGAAGAAGCTCTCCGCCTCGTCGAGGATCACGATCCCGCGCCCGCTCGCGCCCGCGCGCGCCGTCCGCCCGAGCCGGTGGATGTACTGCTCGGAGTTGGGCGGCAGGCCGGGTTGCAGAACCAGGGTGACGCTAAATTAATGTGTTAGAATCGCGGGCAAGGAAGCAAAGCAACATAGGTACCCTGGGAAGTCCATGCCGCGCGCAGTGACGTCCGAGCTAATCAGCACGGCCTCCTTCGCGTCCTTGAACTGGTCCGCCGCCTTGATCCGCTGGGGCTGGGACTTCCGGCTGTGGATCTCATACAGGTGCGGGAGCGCGCCGGCGGGGAGCTGCGAGAGCGCCTCGTAGTAGAAGCCGACGAGCCGCGCGGTGGGCAGGAAGATGATCGCCTTGGAGGCGCCGTTGTGCAGCACGCGGTCCTGCTGCAGGAACGCAAGCGTCGCGGCGAGGTGCTGGGCGAACGGGACGACCATCGACTGCTGCGGCACATGCTCGTGCGTGTTGACCTCGTCCGCGCGGAGCGTGCTGACGAACTTGTAGTTGGACGCCAGCGCGGCCTTGGCGATGACCTTGATCTCCGCGCTGACCGTCGCCGAGAACAGGAGCGCCTGGCGCTTGACTTTGGTCTTGTCCGGCAGGTACGTCAGGATCTTGTCCAGCTCGCGTCTGAAGCCCTGGTCCAGGAGACGGTCCGCCTCGTCGTAGACGATGACCTTGAGGTCAGAGAACAGGTGCGCGAAGCTGGGCGTGTTTTCCAGGTGGTCGTTGAGACGGCCGGGGGTGGCGATGAGGATTCGAGGAGGCTTGTCCATTATTTTCTTGGCGGTGGCGGGCATACTGGACAGGTCACCTTAGCACCGCGTATATGAAAAGAGGGCGGACACCCACTTTGTGCCTCCGATGGCGTGCGCGACGGTGAACGGGTGGTTAGCGATGAGCGTATGGGCCTCTTCTTCGATCTCATCGAGGTGTACAGTTAGTAGGGAGTAAAATGGACGGAGAAGGGCATCACCTGCAAGGCCAGCTCGCGCGTCGGCGACAAGACGAGCATGGATATTTTTCTGTTGGCCAGCTCCATCTTTGAGAGGCGTTCGACAGCGGGCAGCAGGAAGGCCAGGGTCTTGCCCGTCCCCGTCTTGGCCTGCACGAGCAGATCTAACCCAGCCAGAGCGTACTATGACGAAAACATATTAGCACTTAAAAAAGGTTTCTTTTAAGGACGCTCGTACATCGAGAGTCGCAGCTTATAGCGCCAGGAAAAAGTTAGTTTGTCGCGTTCTCTTGAAAGCTATGAGCGCACCCTGGACATCCGAGAGGTGCCTGCAACACCAGTCAGATTCTGAGCCCAGGAATGCAACGAGGAACGCACTCATGCTTGATGCCCTTCTTCGACGCCTCCGAAATCGGTGCGTCTGCGAATCTCCGGCCGGAAAAGTGGGTCTCGTCCCTGGTTGGTGCCGCAGCCGCGGGTGTAGGGGCTGGGCGCGCTGGAGCCGGAGCCGTCGCAGTTGCCGCCGAGCCCATGGATCTGCCGGTAGGGGGACCCCTGGGCCTTGACCGTCTTGAACGAGTAGCGGGCATTTTTGTGGTCGATGCAGGGATCATAACAGTGGAGAAGGAGTGATAATG
The DNA here is from genome assembly GCA_029378255.1 of Mycena rosella. NCBI lineage: Eukaryota > Fungi > Basidiomycota > Agaricomycetes > Agaricales > Mycenaceae > Mycena > Mycena rosella. Next base: position 36,757 of record JARKIE010000509.1, read on the forward strand.
AACAGGGCGGGTGATGCAAGCGAAAATGCTTGTCGTCGCCTTGACTGCGCTGAACATGGATGATCGAAACGCCAATGCAAAAAAAAAGTTGTAAAGGGAAAATGCGGTCTAGGGTTAGGGTTACGTTGTGCTAGTACTATTCCAAGACAACTTCGATTCCCTGTTCCCGCGCCATCGCGACGCCCAGTTCCTCTTTGCCGCTAGCATATACTATCAAGGACTCCAGAATTTCACGCTGCCCTGTTCCACAGAGTCTTAGTTACCTGAAACATTAAATAATGGCATTTAATACCTTGAATGTAGTGGTTCAACATCACCGCAACGTCTTCGCGCATATCATCGCTCGGAGCGACAGAAAGCGGAGGCAGCCTGTCCAGCAGCGTCTGAACCATGTCACCCAGCGCCGCAGCCGCGTCCAAGTAGTCCTCGTACGTCGGCTCGGACCCGCCCGTCAATTCCAGAATACTTTCCCAGACTCCGTCCGCGCCGCGCGCGTCCCGCCCCACCTCCCATTTCTTGCCCTCTATCCCGCCAATTTTGAGAACGATGGTGTCGTCGGGATTCTGCCGCGCATGAAGCCAACCGCGCGGCCGAAACAGCAGAATAGGCTCACGTTGGGTAGAGAAAAGCCGTATCCGAGGATGAGCTCCGAGTTGGGCTTGACCCCGTAGTTGTTGAACAGCTCTGCGCCTGCAGCGGCGGAATTATGGAGCGTGAGCGAGATGGAGGAGCCGGGGCCGGGTTCGGGGCCGCTTCCAATGTACGACTGAACCCAAGACACGGGCTCCGCGCGCGCATGATTCAAGCTGTCGACCCCTGGCAGCAGGATGGGCTCCGGCTCCGATGGAGATGTGAGGGATACGTTCTGAGAGAGGAGGGTCGAGGGGAAGGCCCGCGACGAGACGTAGGTGGCGGACGTCAGATATAGTTCCCTGCGTCTTCAATAAAGCAGGGAAAACGGCGAGACCGTACGACGGACCAGGTGAGCTGCTCGGCCCATTCCCTATCAGCAACGGAGAGCGGGCCTTGGCATTGCATCCACTCCGCTCGCCATTCGCGTCGTCGATCGATAGTCGCCCCGTATAAATTGGAGCCTTTGAACCGCTCGAGCTCCGCCGGCGTAAAGTGGAGAGACGTCCGAAGGCTGTCTTGAGACGGCAGAGACTTGACGTAGGGGTTATGCGCCAGTATATGCGGTGAGCTAGGAAAGACCCTCTCAGTTCCCGCGGACGCACGCTCGGCCGGGGTTTCACCTTGGAATGCGGTGAAAAGACAGGTACACAGATATGAGCTGGCGCTCGGTCCAGGTAGCGAGCTCAGAGTTAGCTTGTGGTCCAAGCAGCCCAGATAGCGCATTGAGCGCGACTGGTTTTGTGATAGCGAGCGTAAACGGGCAGGAAACGATCTTGCTATCGGGAGGCAAGCTCTCAGAGGCGACGACGCAGAATCCAGAGGGCACTTAAGTTCTAGCTCAATACTATACTGGATGAAGAATTGCGCGGAGGCTCGCCTTTTTGTAGGCGGATGTGAGGATGGAAGTATCCACCATTGAGCTGAAGCCAGTCCTTCAGTTCTTGCAGCACGATTTCGGCGGACATGATGAAGGAGATCGGAAGTTTGTCCGATGATTAGTCCCTTATCTTATCTTATCTTGCTTTATTTCCACAAGTTCTGCGCGGTAGCTGCAACTGCTGTAACAAAATTCTGTCTAAAAGGATCGATGTAGTTGAGATCTTGAAATGTCGGGCAAGAGATCCGTCTATGATACATGAAACGAGGGAAAGCAGATAGTTCGGCGTCCAGTGATAGCAAAACGAACGATAACGTATGGCTATAAATCAGTCGCTGGGTGCGGGACGCTGGCGCAACAAGACACGAGCGCCTCCGACCGCCAGGAACTGCGGGTATTCCGGCTCGGCCTCCAGAAAGCTCCCAACCAACCACGTCTCCATCGCGTCGAGGATTGTCGACCACACCCTATACGGCCGCGCCAACAGGTGCTCTTCGTCGTCATGGACGAGCTCCTCGTGCATTTTCTGTAGGGCCTCGACCGTCGGTGCGTCGTCATTGAGTTTGGTGGCCTGCCACATCCCTAGGAGCGTCAACGCGGTGACGTCCCAGGTAGAACAAACCACAACAACGACTGGATCAAAGTCTCCGAAATTCTCTTTCGGAGTCGCATCCAGGCGTTTAGTGGTCCTAGCTTCTTAGACACATCTTATTTTACTCACACGACAAATTGGGAGGTTTCGGGGCACCCTGAAATGTTCCTGAACTCTTTAGTTTAGGTCTCCAGATACATAGACCGGAAAACATAACTGAAATATCAAGTTTCCACAAGCCTGAAGCTGAGGCTGAAACTACCTGATTCGGGTATGCTTTCGGCATATCTGAAATTTCTGATTCCAAGGTAATGGCCCTAACGGGCAGAGCCTGGATACCCGGCTTGCATGGTAACCAACGAAGACCCAGGCTTTTTAAACCTACACAAAATGAAAACAGAATGTTTATCGTTTAGAGTCCTTGAGGTGAGGCTTCACAATCCACGTGGAGGCAATATTTGGACGATCGTCAAAAAGCAACATAGCACTGCAGGTATCCTGCATACCCTTTTCTTTCAAGTCCTGCATCCTCATGGTCCAAAAGCACCATGATTGAAATTTACTCTAGAATTCAACGTCGGCCCCCCAGCAGTCATCTCGCGCACGTCCTTGTTGACCTTCGAGTATGTGCCCGATCTGGGGCCACAGGTGGTGGACAGCCAAGAGAAGATGACCCAGGAGCAGCGGGAGCACCACACATGTTCATCGCATGTAATCAAGATACTGTCAGAGATGAAGGTACTGCGCCATTCAACCCAGTACCTGTTCAATCAAACCGACACTGCAGGCATTCGCATTTGCCCACCCAGATCAGGCCTGATAACTCCTGGCCCACAACCCACAGGTCGCCTATGCAATCTTCGTAGGCTTTGTTGTAACCCACCTTGTATTGCACAATATCCTTGACGGTATGCTTGAACCAGCCCTGGCCACTTGTGGACACCACATTACCTACAACAGAAGATATAAAACACCTATCTGCCACCACAGCTATGCTTGGAACACCAACCATATTCTCCAACCTCACCACACCTAGACCTACAACGGCATGGCCCAGGAGATGCCAATTGAGCACGGCTGTATCGATTCCCCCAGGAGATGCATCACAGTCCGACAACTTGGAACCTAGTGTTCAGCACACACTCATGCCATACATACCTTGATAAAAACAACCTGTACCACACAGTCTGCATTCAATTCACACAAACACACCATTCTTTGTGTTTTGCTTTTTTTTCTTGGTGCGGCAACTTTGTAAAGAAGGATCTCAAATAGGGGGTGGCTATACAGTTTTTTCCCACTGATTGACAATCATTGTCTATATCCAGTAATTTTAACTATAAAAGGGAAAAACATGTGACGTCTTCGATGGTCTAGAGGAACCCGGATATTATATATCCAGGCATTTCAGAAGTGATTTAGGGCCACCTGAAGCTGCTCCTGAAACTATTGGTTTCAGGAACAGCTTTAGCCTGCCCTAAACCTATTGTTTCGGCAAGCCCGGGACCGGCTTCCGAAACAATAAGTTTGGCACCTGATTCGGCGCTGCGCAAACTAGGCTGGCCTAGAATCAGTTTTGGCACGCCGGAAACCCGGATCCGAAACTTATTGTTCTGGCACTAGCTCCGGGGCTGCTGAAACAATAAGCTTGGGGCACGCTGGAAGTGCTCCTGAATCTATTGGTTTCAGGAGCAGCTTCAGGTGGGCCAAAAACTGCATCTGAAATTAAACAAATCAGAGGTGCCGAAAATATACCCAAATCGGGTAGTTTCGGCTCCAGCTTTGAGCGTGCAGATAATTAACATTTCAGGTGCATTTTCAGGACTCGAGTAACTGGTCCTTGAACTAATAATTTCAGGAATGCTTCAGGGCCCCCCGAAACCACTCAATTTGCCATGTGACTAAAAATGCAATCACACAACGAACCGTGGGTGGCGCCCGCAGGACTTAACCAAAATTAGCACAGAACGCGGCAGCAAAATCGCCGCCGCCCAGGGCGACAAGGGGGAATGCTGACCCCCAGAACGCGCGCATGCGAATAAAACAAGAGCCGAGCTACTGGAGGGCTGCGATGTCGACTGGAACAGTATGACGTGGGAAAACGCCAGAAACACCTTTATGCGAAGGGTTTCATACCGGAGGAGGTAAGTCCTCCCTTTAATCTGGCGCAGCTGGCGCTCGTGATGTACACCATCGCGGCGGATGTTCAGCCAAAGTCGGGTGTGACCGCCAATGCCTGCCGTGCTGTGGGCATGCTGCTGAATGCAGGCAGATGGAGGGGGTGATCGACAGCGTAGCTGCCGACATGTTGGCGTTGCGGCACCTGATTGAGAGTGGGGTACAGGGTGCGGCCCTGAGCGTGGAGGAGCACATGCTGGCGGAGGAGATGCGGTCGGCGGCGACGGTTTTGACCAAAACCGTCGAGGAGCAGTGCGGTGCCTTGGAGACGCTAACGAAGCACCTGGGGGAGAGCTTTGCAGGTCTCACAGAGCATGTTAAAACACGGCGGAGGAAGAGGTCGTAGCCTTGAGCCTCGAGCCACCAGGAGCGACGTGCCGTGCTCTTATGTGACGGCGGCGGCGCCACCGCCTGTGCACGCAGCAGCAGTAACCATCTCCGCAGCGCGGACTTGCCAGATCCTCATTCAACCAGCTCCCAATGTCCAGGGGTGGTTTGAAGGGATGAACGAGAAGGCTATAGTGGAGAAGGCCTTCATGGCTGTGATACTTATGTGCACAGATGGCGTGAGCACTCCCGCTGGTGCCCGCTTCATGGAAGCCATGAGACAGAAGAGCAGCACAGTCCTGCACCTCAACACAACGGAGGCGGCTACGTGGCTGAAGGGCCACATGGGGGCTTTTCTGAGTTGTATGGGAGGTACGTCTATCTACAAAGAACATCTTTTCAATTGTCTCGCCAGTTTGTGCCCGTGCGTTTGACCCCAGCCAGGACGGGGCCCTCCACATTGTGGAGGGCGACAACGACTTTGCTAAGGGTTCTTTGGAAAAGGCCCAGTGGATAAAACCCATTGGGCGCCGATACGAGGGCAGAAGGTGGCCCACGCAATGTTCAGGTTAGCAAGCCGGCGACCGCAAACCAGTTTTTGCGGTATGGCCTTTGGGTCGAGGGGAAGCATGTCCAGGGCCGGAAGGTCTTGGCCAAGCCCATCCGCTGTATGAAATGCCAAACGTATGAGCAGAATCATATTGCGGCGACGTGCAAGTCCATACATGATGTGTGTGCGTGGTGCGGGGAGATGCGCAAGACGGCAGAGTGCATGGTATTGAGCGACCAGCTCGCATGCTCGAACTGCAGAGCAGTGAAGAGGGGGCACCGAGGACACAGGGCGGCAGATTGCTCGTGTCCGATTTTCCAGGACAAACTCCAGATCACGCTTGAGCGTAACCCCGGCGCCAAGTACCCTTACTTCCTGATTGCCGGGGATGCGGCGTCTTGGGCGACGCACGATGATGACGTGGTGTCAAGGCAAGGACCAATGGAGTGGCAGAGGATAGAGAAGGCAAGGAGGAGAGGTCCAGTGATACGGCGCGTCTGGCGCTAACCGTGAAATCCCACTATTTTGCGAGTCCTAGGGCTACCTTGCCCGGTGCTATACAATTAGGATCAGAGCTGAGCTCCGAAGCTGCTGGTCATATATCAATGATGCTGAGAGAACCGTAATGTTATCCTGGGCATACTACGGCTTGGTCCCATTCCATGGGGGTCGGCATAGTAGTCCGAGGGGTACCAGGAAGTTCGTTAGATGTAGTCCACAACCTATACCTAGGGGCGGGTTACACTACAAAGAGCTAGGTATTACCAAGGAGGTTAAACCAAAAGCCTAGACGAAGATTAAGTACCAAGTTGGATCAGATGGCTGGATGAACCAGTCCGAGGAACTATAAGTCACCGTCCAAGGACAAGGACTGTGACGGACATGATCATGTTCGAGGACTTACTACGGTCCAGGACTATGTTGAATATGATACTTATGATGTCCCGAGGACCCTTGGGGTGCCCCCAGACCGCTCATATGGGCAATAGGAGACATTGTTGACGTCTGAGGAGCCCTTGCGGGTGTCCACTGACTGCTCACACCTTACAACAAGAACACTTAGATGTCCTAGGAGTCCATCACGGATGTCCCGGACCACTCTAAGTCGTTCCATGGACACACTTCCGGTGGATCCGGGAATGATCAGAAATGTGATGGACGCGACACGTCCCAGGAACCAAACTAGACCAAAGTGATTGGTGGATGATCGATCACAGCAGGCTGAAACGTTGAGGCTGAGCCGTCGAGGACATAGACGGCGGCAGAGGTACTCCGTGGCTTACTCACTAAGCTGGACAAATGGGATGGATTAGCAACCATGCCGGGGCAGGACGCAAGTGTCCGAGGAGCCGGAACGAACACGAATAGGTTCAGCCAGTCCGAGGGCATTTGAAATATACCCAATATAGGCCCTAGGAGTCAAAGGATATGACTACTAGGTGCCGAGGACACCCAAAACTAGAGCGGCTCGCCACGTATACCCTTCCTATCCCGCCCGGACTGTCTGTTTTCTTATCTCATCGTATTTCTCATTACTCAGTTCCACTCTGTCATGTACCTCTCTATTTACTATAAAAGACCACGTAGAACATGCCCTACAGCAGTTCATTGTGCCCCAGTACTTGCCTAGGCGGTTGCCAACAGCATTTGCTTGTCCAAGGGCCTTGTGTTCTCTGTATCAGCGGGAGATTCGTTTAAAAACCTATCCTCTTGTGTGATTCATTAACAGGAAGTTCGATTGTGGGCTACTTTGTGCTTTAAGGTCATCTAAGCCCCTACTGTGTTGTGGTCCTGCTGCAGCAGTTTGTATTCAAAGGTCCCTTGTTAAGTGGCAAGGTCAGGCATTGGAATCAACCCGTTTAGCAGGTTGGTTGTGTATCAAATGAGCCATTGGAATCAGCCCCGTTTAGCAGGCTGGTCGTAGATAACTCTTGGAATCAACCCCGTTTAGCAGGTTGGTTGGAGTTCCCAGACCCCTAGGCCCATTTTGGCAGTCCTAGGACACTTTATCTCTCCCACCCCCACATTCCGTGGCCTGGGAACCCCAAGTTTGGTAGTTTGCAACTACTGGAAGCTCCTAGGACAGTTCTATTCGAACATCTTTGAGTTGATGTCTGCCGCAACGTCCCTCAAGGAGTTCAATCTTACCTGTATACTTCAGGACAACCCGAACTTATTTTTAGCACTTCGTATTGGTTGTGTTGTTGGTGTGTGTGTGTTGGTTGGTTATGGTGTCTGTTTCATAGCAGCATCTCAGTCAGTCCTAGGCATGGCCATACTTAGGTGCACCATTTCACTGGGGCTGTCGGCAGAGGCCTCAGCACGCTTGCGCAGCCCAATGACGCGGACGGACACACCCATGTTCGGCAGGGTGGCAACTCTTCGCTTTGTGAAGGGTGTGAACCAGGAGCCAACTGACTGGGGCCTACAGCAGAAAAAGATTACGGAGATGATGCCGTGGGCGGCCCCCGGAGGTCGTATGGACCCGGGGTGAGCGACGAGGATGCTCGAGGGGTTGCAGGACATGGAGATATCAGACGACAATGAGGGTGCGTGGACCTATGCGCGCATCGACCGACAGAGGGTTGAGAGAGAGGCAGGGGCTGCTGCGAGGAAAGCAAACAAGACAACATCCTTATCGCCGTCTCCGCCGTGCTTATTGCCATCTCCCCCGCCTTCACTGTCACCTATGCAGCCGGCGCTCCCTCCTCTCCGTGAGGAGGAGGAGTTGCCAGAGACAGTTACCGGGGCCCGGGTGGTGCACGACTCCAATGTCTAACGCCGCTCCGGCCCCAAAACACGGACGAAAACTAAACTTATGGCAACAGAACCTAAATAAGTCCCTCAAAGAACAAACAGATTTCCTCCATCGCCTCAACCCCGTGACATACGGCGTGGCTCTTATACAAGAACCGCATTTCGACTTCCGAGGGACAACATGTGCAAATCAACGCTGGGTGTCGATATACCCGCTGATGCACACCCCGCACTAGCACTTGACGTGCACACTGATACTGGTCAACATGCAGCTGCTGTTGTCTTCATGGCACGCCATCCCGATCCAGTCGCTGGACATGACTGCAGTGCAGATCCACGGTGGCTTTGGCACCATACAGTTCGTTAATATCTACAATGATGGTGCCCACAACGCTGCGCTCGATGCGGTGCTTGCATACATGCACAGCCTGGAAGCAGCTGCGTATCCGGTGGGCCCCCTGCATTACGTCTGGGCTGGGGACTTCAATCGGCACCATCTGTTGTGGGACAAAATGAGGAATCACCACCTCTTCATGGCCCGCAACATGGAGCTGACCCAGCCTCTGCTGAATATGCTGGCGCGTTACCGTATGTGCATGCCCCTGCCGTGCGACATACCTATGCTCAAGGTGTTTGGCACGGGAAACTTCACCTGCCCCGATAACATTTTTTGCTCACCTGGCCTCCTGCCTGCATACATTTGTTGTGATACAGAACTGAGCCTGCAGCCCGTGAAAACTGACCATTTCCCTATCATACAGGTACTAGATATCGAGACGGTGGTGATTGACCATGTACCGAGCCCTCTTTTCTGCACAACAAACTAGGGTGAATTCTGCGAGGCGCTGATGGAGGAGCTCAGCGCTTTGGAGCGCTCTGAGCGCTACGAAACGGTGGAGCAGGTTGAGACAGCAATTCAGCGAGTCGAGGATGCCATCCAGCATGTAATTTCGACGCATGTTAAAATGTCCAAACCGTCGCCATACTGGCGATGCTGGTACACATCACTACTGGACGAACTCCGCAAGGAGAGCACCAGGCTCAACTGTGAGGTGTATCAACGCCGCTGTGTGCCAAACCATCCGGTGCATGGAGAGGCGCGGACGGCTGTAAATGTCTTCTGCACGGCAGTCCGGGATGCGAAAGACACTCATTGGGTGGATTGGCTGCCCAACCTCTCGGACAACAGCGTCTGGGACATGGGGAAGATGGTGTCAGCAGAGCCGGGCGACGGCGCTGCTGCACGCTTGCCGATTTTAGAGAGGAAGCATCCAGTCTCAGGTGCGGTGGTGGAGCATGCAGAGACAAATGAGGAAAAGGCAGCTATGCTTCGGGAGGAATTCTTCCCAAAGAAGATGGCAGTTTCGTCCGTCCTGGATGACCTGGTTTACCCCCCGCTGGCATGGTGGTGGGAGCCGTTATCGGATGTCATTTTGTGTCGCGTGGCAAGCAGGATGAAGCCGTATAAGGCTACCTATCCTGGCTCTACGCCAAACTGTGTCATTACCAAGACTACTAACCTCTTGATCCCTTTTGTAGGTCCCATTTTTTGGTCTCTCGACGAGCTCCATCACCATCCAAAGGGGTGGCCGGATCTCATGACCTTGGTGTTGCGCAAACCGGGCAAGCCCAACTACGTGAATCCCGCGGCATTTCACCCCATTGCACTGTCGAAAGGTTTCCAGTGCTGGAAAAATGCAGCAAAAAATTTGCAATGCATCATGGAAGCAGAGCTCGTGGGCATACTCCTGAGTAATCACTATGGTGCACGCCCGGGGCGCTCAGCAGTAGACGCGATCCTTATGGTGGAGAAAATCATAAAAGATGCATGGCGCGAGGACAAGGTTGCCACCGTACTTTGCATGGACGTAAAAGGTGTGTTTCTGAGCATTGACCTCGATCAGTTGGAGCACGATCTGTGGATGAGGGGGGTGCCCGTCGAGCACACAGATTGGTGACACCACCGTTTTGCAGAACATACATGCCGTCTAGCTTTTGATGACTTCGTTTTGGAGCTGTTTGAGGTTGATGGCGGGCTGGACCAGGGGGACCCCCACTCGGGATTCCTCTATTTGGTATACAACTCCCCGTTAACGGAGATACCGCAGGTGATGCGAGGCGGAGCCTCGGTCGTCTTTGTCGACGATGATACACTAATTACTACAGGATGCTCTTTCAAAGCTACACACCGAAAGATCTGCGACATGGTGCAACAAGCTGGAGGCGCCAATGAATGGGCCAACTCCCATAATGTGTTCTTCAGTCCGCCCAAGTACCAACTATTGGATGCATCGCGCACGAGGGTCCCACACACCTTCTTGTTGCAGAAGACCATTCCGGAGCCGCGCCCTGATATGCGACTCGACCTGCACCTCATCAAGTCGGTGCCGTCGGTAAAGCTGTTGGGGGTGCACATCGACTGGGAGCTGCGGTGGAAAGACCAGGATGCATCGGCAGTGGCCAAGGGTCACAGCCGGTTGGCTCAGTTTGCATGGCTGGCAAAGGCTTCACGTGGTATCGGGGCAAAGAACGTGTGGCGCCTTTATCTGGGCATTGCGGTGCCGCAAATGCTTTACACAGCTGCTGTCTTCTTAAAGGTGCTGGGGCATTCGATACTGTCGTGAGGGAAGCAGAGAGAGAAGGCGGTAGTGAAGAAACTGCGCACCATTCAGCGACGTGCGGCTTTGGCGATTACTGGTGCACTCCCTAGTACTCCCACCAAATTCCTCAATGTTTTTGCGAACTTACTACCAGTGGAACACCTTATCGAGAAGGTGCGGTACAGTGCGGCGACCCAGATTGCGACTCTGCCGGAGTCGCACCCTTTCTACGAGGCTATCATGCACAACAGGTGCCAGGACCACTACCCCACGGTGCTGAATGGCCTCCTCGTGGAGAGCCCATATAGGGTGGCGGACATGGAGAGGATCGAGGCGGTGCGAAGGGGGTTGTCGTGGAGGTTGAGGGTGGCGGTGGAGATTGTGGGGAAGAAAGAGCTAGCAATGGAGGCGGAAGTGGCGGACGACGCCGAGTGGAAGGTTTACAGCAATGGGTCGGGCATCAACGGGCGCATCGGCACCTCAGCTGTCCTGTACAGGCGAGGTGTCGAGGTCTTGTCGCTGCGGGTGGAGTTGGGGAACGCGAAGCAGCACATGGTGTATGAGGGCGAGGGCATAGGCGGAGGTTTGGGGCTTGCGTTGGTGGAGCGGCAACCGGAGGTACGAGGGAAAGTAACGCAGGTGGTGGACAGTCAGCCAGCGATTCGCGCGATGAACACGACATTCTTGATGCCGTCGCACTGGATTTGGGACCAGTGGCACAGGAGAGCGGACAAGGTGGTGTCAAAGCATACTGATGTAAAGCTAACAGTTTGCTGGGCACCAGGACACAAGGACATCCCAGGGAACGAACGTGCGGACGAAGAGGCAAAGAAGGCGGCACAAGACGGATTGTCGCCGCGGCGCGACATACTCGCCTCGTATCATCGCACATCCCAATCAGCAGGTCGGCGGTACGGCAGGAGCTCAACGCCGAACTCAAGGCAAAGGTTCTCAGAAATGGGAGCATCCCCATACTTCGCACACATATCCCAGTTCAACTGTTGACTCATTAAAGGCTCGTACATCCTTACGGCTGATTGACTACCATGCAGTCTCACAGTTCTCCTTCTCCAGTTACGCACTGGACACTGCACTCTCGCGAAACATCTTTTCCGCATCAACAAGGCCGGCTCTCCCATCTGCCCCAGTTGTCGACAGGCGGACAAAACTGTCGCGCACTACCTCCTGCACTGCAAGGTGCACGCTGACGCCCGCGCGAGCTTGTGAGAGTAACCGGCCAGAGAATGCTCGTCTTGTCGAAGCTGTTAGGAGTGCCGGCATTTTACCTCTCTCTCTTCTGCTACATCGCGCGCACTGGTCGTTTCCACTCCATCCACGGCGTCCTCCCGAGGGCGCCCGGGCTGAGGGATTTGACGTGCAATGAATTCATCAGCCTGCTTAACCGTCTTAAGCCGTCGATTGGTCGTCAACAGAAGGAGGCTGCGGAACGCCTCCCCCACGACACCATCCCCTTCAGAGCCTAGAAGTCCAACCTCAGCATCGTTCCCACATCCTTGGTGTCCTCGCTCAGCACAGAGCTTCACGGTCAGTAGCGCGTCCAGGCTTCAGCCTGGGCGCGCCCTTTTCCTATCTCTTTTTCTCTTTCTTTTCTTTCACTATTACTACACTATACACCAGTGCCCGCATTTTGGACACCGTGCCCATTACCTATGGCTTATGTGGTCAAGGGAACATGGTACCGCAGGACTCTCACTATTTAGTTTCACCTACCGAGTTACATACATACAGTGTCGAAGTATGCCTACCGTACAATACGTCGTAGAGGGCAAATAAACTGGGAGAAAAAAAAGAAGAAAAAAAAGTCCCAGGTATGGGACATATGGTTGCGGTAGCCCGGGGTCGTGACGTGGGGGCCATCGTCGGAGGGTAAGATGAAGGGGTCAATCACATCGAACTGGCTGGGCCATGAATGAGCATTGCACATAAGCAGTTCCAGCACCCCTCACATAGTTGGCTCGTGTTTCAGGCCAAAGGAGGCCTGGGTGAGCTCGTAAAGGACTCGTGACAGTAATTCCAAGAACAACTCCGAGTCCTCCCCCAAGCTGTAGCTGGACCATGGAAAGAGGATGACTGTCGAAGGTCGTACCGGTCTGCGAAAAGGCTGTCTATGTGCGCATGTATCTGAAAAAAATGGGTATGAGCCCAGATATTAAAGCTCAAGGGAGACGCGCCACAGAAAGAGCCGCATGGTTTGCTACTCAGAGCGTACTGACCAGCTGTCAGTCGCAAGTGAGAGCACCAGCATGGTAGAGGTCACTCCAAGAAACAGCTGTGGCATCGAAACCAATAGTGATGTCCGTTTCGTTGATTTCCACTGCGCTGGCCGCAAGTAGATTGATGAGGGCGTTGAGAGTCACGGCTCCTGAGACCGAGACATCTGACTCCTCCGGAAGCAGGCCCAAAATGTCTGTCAAGAGTCCCAGTGAATGGTTGTCGGCGTCTGAATGTGGCAGGGATGCTTTGGAAATCCAAATGATAATTTGTTGGGGATGGAGAACAGGCTCCGTCATGACATTTTGGGGCAGAAGAACGTAACCGCCACACGAACGATGGAGTTCGGCGATGTCAGGCGCCTCACCGAGTATTGATTGAGTAAAAATGATAGCCTCCTGCTCGGTAAAGCCGCAGGGCTCTTGGAGGCTTGGTGCTCGGATGCCCAACATCTTCAGAGCCGAATACTTCACAGGAAGAGCTCCTGTCACAAGTAGCTTGTGTATGACATCGGATTCGGCCAGTAGAGGACACCATAGATATGTATCCAGAAGATGTTCGATATCCCGTGGGCTGACAAAGTTCTCGTGAATGTCAGTGTAGTGGAGATGTGCAAAAGAGTGGGTTCGAGTAGGAGCATCGTAATCATTGACGGCCACAAAGAGGGTGTGGCCACTGCCGCCACTGGCTCTGACGAGTTCCTATTGTTCCTTCAATAATTGCAGGAGGTAAAGATAAAGAACACTCACTAACATCTTGGCGAACATGTGGTCGTTCTGTACGAAAATCTGGGAGGTATCCGAGAGCTTCAACTCTTTGGTATATTGCAGGAGGAACATAGACAACCAAAACGAAACTTGGTTCGGCAGATGGGCGGTAAATTTTGTAAAATCGGAGTAGACATGGATGTCCAACAAATTAAACCACAGACAAAGGTGTTGGTTATGTTGAGGGACCGTCTCAAGAACGGTGACCGACGCGAGGGACCCGAAGCGCCGACCAAAACAGTTGGCCTCATGGATATCATAATATTCGTTCAAAATGGACATGAACGTGGTTTTCCCGAACCGAGGCAGCCGCAGGAGGAGACATTGAAACTTGTTGGGAAGTTGTAGAATGCACAGTGTCTTGTCTACGAACGCAGTCCTACGGTGTTGACAGAAGTCTAGAAAGTGATCACTCCTGCGAGGGAGCCGGAGATGTTGCTAAGTGGCATGGGTATACGGATGAGGACAAGGACGAGGAAATAGAGACTCACATCAAGTGCGTCAAGAGAAGGCCGACCGAAAATCGGGGAACGTGAACCAGTCTTGGGACGTTCATCGTATTTGTTGTCGTCGCTCCATTCCTATGCTCGCTTCGAGCCAGTGGACCCAGTCATCGCCGAGGATGATATCAATGGTGCTCAAAACCTCCGGCATCAGGAAGGGATAGGTGTGCGTGGAAACCAGGAATCCTGAAACATCCTTAGGGTTAGTGAATAGTACACGCAAAGTCGAAGTGAACACCTGCCTAGAAGGGCGAAGAGATTGCCCAGTTTTACTGGGTCACACATATTATTGAAGTGGACCTCGACAACCTTGTTGCTGTAGCGCGCTTTTTTATCTCTGTGGAAAGTCTAGGATGTGACAAGTTAACGCGAAGGTACATACAGCAGCTGGCCTATCAATGTGCCGACGTCTGTGAGACCGTTTTGATGAAGGGGCGGAAGCTTCTTCCATTGTTCACCTAGTTCCGCCATTGGCAGCCGCTGGTGGATGCTCAGCGGGAAGCTCGCAGGGTCTCTGCAGAGACACAGGAGCTTGTCCTGCATAGTGATTTTTTGGCTTTGGTACCAAGGCCAAAGCCAAGCCAAAAAGCCGCGGCTTTTCAGGGTATTTTCAAGGGATTTTTTCGCCGAGCCCAACCTTTGGCGTTGTTTATTGAACCATGTTGTGTTGTGTCTTGCCTATAATCAGGTGCTTTGTGGCAGTGCACCTTCGTATCTGATGAATCAGACCTACCTTCATTTTGCCATTTTTTGGATGCGACTCACAGGCTGAGCCGGTTATTACACAAGCTCATCAAACGAACCAGTCCTAGTACTTTGCCCCTTCGAAAACCAGAAAAAACCCTCAAGTGATGTCTCTGCCAAGTCTTCCGGTGCTTTCTACGTCCAAATGGGCCTCCGACTTTGAAATTTCTTGGATTCACCCGACTCTCGCCGCTTTTCGTATCATAGCACACCACCGCTATGCATTCCCGAGGGTGTTTCGATAGTAACTTGGTGGGGGGTGAGTTATTCCACGCTCTTTGTCCGTACCTCTTCCAACTACTTTATAGGCATGCTTGGGACGATTTCCTACATGGTGCTCACTGGCTCGGGACCGTCTTGCCATTCCTGCCTTGTCCGTTTCCAGCAAGCGCGCATTCTCAGCTGGAGGGATCACGATCAGTAAGCGACGCAACAAACTGAAGGGGGATATTGTGGAGGCACTGCAGGTCTTGAAATCCCTCATCAAGGTGAAGGACATGTTCTATGCACCACCTTCGATGATGATTGAGGACGACGATGATCCCGGGTCAAAGACGATGGTGAGGGAGGTTGGGATTGTTTTTTGGACGATGTGCCCAATAATTACGAGCCAGATGTATCAGTAGAATAATAACTTGTATCTGTTCAACCGGATTCACAAAATGTGTACTAAAGCCAAGGCCTGGGCCACCTATACAGCCCAAATAACCCCTCTAGCTAGAGGAGGAGAATTACTAGTTCTCCACCTATAACTAGAGGGGTTTTAATTAGTTCCGCCCAG
Organism: Mycena rosella; assembly: GCA_029378255.1. Taxonomy (NCBI): domain Eukaryota; kingdom Fungi; phylum Basidiomycota; class Agaricomycetes; order Agaricales; family Mycenaceae; genus Mycena; species Mycena rosella. The sequence continues at coordinate 52,298 of JARKIE010000509.1, forward strand.
CGCACGAAATCCCATTAAATACCTATTTAAGAGTGCAAAATAGTGAAGAGCTAGTGCTAAATGGGAGGTAAGAGATAGCGTGAGATAAGCGCAGCCATCAAGAGACCATCATCTTGATGAAGCTGATGGCGGGGCCTTGCGCATCACGACAGCATCAAAATGCTGCCGGCCCACCGTAAGTCGACGCCGCCGCCTGCAATAATACTGCTAAAATCACCAGAAGATTGGGGTAGGCTCAGTAATTAATAAAAAGCCCTTGCGCTTCCTTTCCGTAGACTACCGCCTTAGTAATATACCCGAACTCCCTATTTCTGTGTACAAGTCAATATAAACATGTGTATTTGAGGGCGCGCGGGGCGCGCCCAGCGCGTGTGCAAGAAACGGGACAGATGGTGATATGAAGTACATTATTTATGCTACTAACATCCAAAAAAAACAAGGCCGCCGACGCCTAGACTGCCTTGGGCGCACGCTTCTTGCCTTTGTCGCTGTGCACCCTGTGCTGGCGCTCTGACGGCAGCGCACTGCCCGCCCTCTTTGACCCCATATCGCTGCGTTGCTTGCGCTTCTTGGGGCGGGC